>JAHPZR010037950.1:20000-21268 GCA_019787425.1 Platygyra sinensis | reverse complement strand
GGATGTTTGATTTCACAAGGTGTTGTCACTTAAAGATTATTGGCTGCACACTGTACATGTATACTTACATTGTATGATCTGGCACACTTACAAATCAGTTTGCTAACTTTGTGCTGCTACCTTATATTTTTATTTATTTTGTCATCTCCAGGCAACCTTACGAATGAAGACCACACTGGAGGATGGCAAAATGGACCCTGTAGCATACCGCCATCAAATTACACCCCTCATCACAGGAGTGGAGATGAATGGTAATTAAGCTAATTAAGAGGGTTATGGTGGGTATTTTTAGATATGGAACTGACCCTGAGGTGCACCAGACAAAGCCATTAGTTTGTATCTCAAAAAACAAAGCAAAAAAAGTGTATATCATGATTTTGAGTAAAGGATCTGATCTTCTTAGGAAAAATAGTCTTCACTCAAAACTAACAAAATTTAATGAAGAAGAATTAATGTATATTTATAGAGAACATGTGAAAGCAGTAAGGGGTGATTTAGGATCAAGAAGACCACAAGTAGGCTGTATCATACATATTTATTAAGTGCAGTAGTATTTATAAGCTGCTAACAATTTGTGACATTTCCAGGTGTATTTACCCAACATATGACTTCACTCACTGTCTCTGTGATTCAGTGGAGGACATCTCCCATTCACTTTGCACAAAAGAATTTCAGTCCAGGTGGGTATACAAAACTAAATATTGTGTCTTACACTTCTCCCTTACATTTCCTGTGGACTTAAGCAATATTGAGCTGTTCTAGTAAGTTTTAATTTGCGAGGCGTGGACACACACACTCACTCACTCAATCCCCTTCCTTCCTGGTGGAAGTGTCCACCGCCTGACCCCCTTTAGCTCAGTATGTTTCACTTCCCACCAAGTGTGCTGTCTCTTCTCCAACTCTGCCATTCTTGTGCACCTCCAGGTGTGCTGGGGTCTCTCTCTCTTGCACTTCCCCTGCAGGTTCTACTCTATGGCCCTCTTTGTTTTGTATCAGTCTGCTCTCCTCGTCATGTGGCAAATCCAGCTCTTTGTCTTATCTCCCGCCTTACTGGTTGCTGTCCTGTTTGTCTCCAAAACTCTTCATTGTGTAACTTATTCATCTAGGCCACCAATTGCTCAGGCTCTTATTGCTTAACACTTGCAACTTCTTCTTCAATCCCCTGGTCAGTTGCCAAGTTTCAGAACCATACAGGGGCGTAACCTTCACATGTGACTCAAAGACTCTCAACGTGCTCTTGGTTGACAGTGCTGTGCCTCAACATTACA
>JAHPZR010037950.1:5000-15000 GCA_019787425.1 Platygyra sinensis | reverse complement strand
TGTGTGTCTTTCTGAACGTGGATGGAGCTCTTTTTCTATGTTTGAAAACTCTTTGACTTGATCGATTTTCAAACGTATATTTTTAGGTGGAATTAAGAGGCTTCCGTCGCCTTACTCCTGATCAATCTGTCGGGCTCAAGTATGCTGGTTTGGTGATTAAGCTTCAAAAAGTTGTGAAGGTATGATATTTGGGATGCAATGAAAGTTAAGATATTTACCCATTGACTCCTGGAACTTTTTGTCAAAAATGCATTTTTGGACATTTTGGTGGTTTTGAGGCTGGATCTCAGCCAAATTAGCTTTAATCTGGTTGAAAATGCATTTGTAACACGACAGCTAGCCCTTCTTGCCACTAAAATCATGTTTTACAAACGTTTGGCTTGTGCATGCACAGAAATCAAAATCTTGAGATTTTTGATTTTTTTTTCCTTTACTTTTTCTCCTTTTCTTTTCATTTCGCTGCAGGGATTGACCTTTTCCTGGGCTTGCTTGCAGTTAAAAAAATTTTAAGAAAGAGTCGTCGAGGTGGTCAATTTTTACCATGGAGCAGCCAGATGAAGTGGCAGGAAATTTTGCTCTGAGCTTTCCACTCATCTTTTTTAGCATTTTTGTGCATATCTCAGGCTCCATTGGGCCGATCACTCTGATCTAGGCATCATTTGAAAGATCTTTTCCTCCTGCAGAAGTTGAGTATAGATGATGCCAATTTTGGTCAAAAATGATGATGTCAGAAGTGGAAGAAAGGCTAAGGCTCGTCACAGGCGGTTACGGGCGGCACAGGAGTCAATGGGTTAAACATGTATTATTTTTTAAGTGATCAGCATGTCAGATTATTTATTTGTTTGCAATGAACACTAAATGACCATGATAGTTGTTTTACATGTAAGAGTGTACCTTGTGAGTCATTGTTACAATTATTTAATCATTTAAATTACCTTTTTTTTGGGTAGGATTCCAGTGGCAAAATTGTTGAATTGTTGGTCAACTGTGAGTCAACAGAAACAGCTCAGAAACCCAAGGCTTTCATTCACTGGGTATCGTCACCATTGACATGTGAAGTCAGGCTTTATGAGAGACTGTAAGTAATTTGAGATCCTGCATGCATACATTATGCAACAGTATTTCTTGGACTCTGCAAAATTACTGCTGAAAAGAAGTTGAATAAATTCTTAAGGCAACATGTTTCGCAACATCTCTCTTGTTTCTGTTCTGCCATCTGATTGGTTTTCATTGTCTGGGTGGCCCCGGTTTCAGTAAACGCACTGTAACATTGCAGCACTTTCCTAAAACAAGGCCAAGTGTATCCCTAACAAATATTCCCTGCCTTGCAGGCATAAACGAGGAAAGGGTAGCATGAAAGGCCAAAAATGTAAAGAAAAAGACAAGAGACACTAACCTATAGCGAGAAACAGACTGTTCCAATAAGCAATAAACTTTAATCTCCTTCACCCACAAAAATTCCATTCATTCGCCTTTGCATTGTTTCCTCCTCCAGGTAACATTTTACCAGGCATTTTTTCGGTCGTGACATCGTCACCTTTTCCATATTGCCGAAGCTAATGTTCCTTAGCTTTATAATTTTCAATTATAGCACTCCAGGAAAGGTCTCCTCGTTAAAATTGAACAAAAGCCCATCCTCATGCTGCGATACGCTATGCTGCCGCTCGTCCTTCTAGTCTTTCCATGTCCATTTGTCGCAGCTACTGCTGCTTAGCTTGACAAATTTCAATTTTACAACTCCACGAATTGAACCAAAAATCATCTTCATGCCGCGTTAACCACCATATGTATGAACTCCATGTTGTCGGACAAAAAATTCGCCTTTCTAGTACCCCGCTAAAACCTGCTGAACCTACACCATGAAGTGCCTAGGGCAAGAACCATACTAAGGGGAGGGATAGGACAAACGATTTAATCCGGTTTTAATGAATAAATTAATCAGAATCCAGTGAGTGAGTGAGTGAGTGAGTGAGTGAGTGAGTGAGTGAGTGAGTGAGTGAGTGAGTGAGCGAGCGAGCGAGCGAGCGAGCGAGCGCCATCCGATTGCCTTCTACTCTCATGGATGTTACATAACATCCATGAGCAAAAAGTCATTCAAACGGCTAGTTAAAGTAAAACGATTTTCTTACGCCAATTTTCCTTATTTGAACCTGTGGGTACACACAACAAGTACTATCCTTTCAGGATGTGGGCCTGTCAGTTTGTCAATGGATATCAATTCCGTTCACTTTGCCATTGATTTCACAAATACTGCTTGCGACCGTTCAAAGGTTTTGACAAACAGTTCGGTGGATTCATAAACCGTTCGAACATTTTGGCAAACCGTTCCAAAGATTTCATAAGCTGTTCGAACGTTTTGGCAAACTGTTCGAGAAATTTCATGAACCGTTCGAACGTTTTGGCGAACCATTCGAAAAAATCCATCAACCGTTTAAACAGTTAGGTTGCCCATTCGGAATACTTAACAAACCGTTTAGCCGTTCGATGAAACCGTTTCAAACGGCTTAGTTAACCGTTCGTAGACCGTTCGATAGCCGTTTGTCTCAGCCGTTTAACGGAAAACTGTTAGTGTACGTTTTCACGTGAAAGGTCACAAATTGGTAGCCAATTGATGGAGATACATCTTCAATGTAATGTGGTTCCCAATGTTATTCTAACAAAACCATGCTCTGCAATATAGGTGTATTGTTAACAATTGTCTTGGAAGCACAAAGGTAGTGGTATCATTTTGATAGAAAAAAAATTCTCAGCTTACTTTGAGGGAAATGTTTGGTGTTGAGCAACAAGACGATTTTGAGCTTGGTGCATGCAGCAGTTTCCAGTCTGTATAAGATGGGTTCCAAGGCTACACATAGTTCAGCAAATTGATAAAACAAATTTGTGAATCCTCACAGATTTAAACACAAGAATCCTGAGGACCCAGCTGAAGTACCTGGTGGATTTCTAACAGACTGTAACAAAGTAAGATCTGCAACTACACACACAATCGGGTCATGTTCTGTATGCATGGTGGCTAATGCCTGTCATGTCTTACTTGTGTTGCTGGGCAAGATTTTAACAGCACACATCTGTAGCTCTACTGTATGTCAAACAGGTCTATAATAAAAATGATCACTGGCAACCCTTTCTGTAAACCTGGCAAAATCCTAGTGTGGAGCCTGTAAAAGACTGATAGCTTTTCCATCTTGGAGTAATCTGTTTGAATCAGGTTAATGGACAAAATTTGAAGCTGAATAATTTATCTGATGGTTGTAATGACCATGGCAGACCCATAAATTATAAAATAATTATAATAATTATTATTAATTATTAATAATTGTTATCATGATTTATTGTCTTTGTCATAACAGGACTCTCTTACAGTAATCCCTGATGCCCTGGTTGAACACACAGTGAAACAAGCTGCAGTTTATGACAAATTTCAATTTGAAAGAATTGGTTTCTTTAGTGTTGATCCCGACAGCAGCAAACAAAAGGTGAGGGTCTTATCCACATGTTACCTGTACGTAGGCCAGTAGGGCATTAAAGGGGATTACTAGTCACTCAGCAGTATAGGTACATGTATGTTTCTAATTGGTTGGTTTGTGTTTCTATAACTCAATAGAAACATGGTATATGTTTTCTATTTTTTACTGTGAATCAGATTAGTAGAACTGTCATCTCTTTCTATTTGCTCATAGACAACAATATACATGCTGCTCTTGAAAATGAAAACATTCTTAATTTAGGCTTCAAACAATTACACTTCTTGCCCTCATTTTGTTTGAGCGATAAATAATTGCACAATAAAAATAAAATAAAAATAGTTAGAATGATTGTAGTATTGACTGGAGAATTCATTTTAATGTGACAGATGACATTTTCTTTGTTTTTTTGTTTCATTTTGGCAGCTGGTGTTCAATCGAACAATCTCTTTGAAGGAAGATCCTGGGAAACTTTAACAGAGAGATTCTAAACATCAACGTGGAGGAATTCACAATATCAACAAAGTGATTGCCGGAGAATGCATCCTACAGATTTTAGAAACTGTACCAAAATTACCTCATTAGGTCTCAGATGTTTGCAGGACAATGTTTTTTGTGCACCAGTACAATATCATAATATTTATAATAATTTAATATCAATAATTCATTACTTAAATGTAAAATTAAATTTTGCACTTTTAGAGTGGCCACTGGTACCAATGTACATTTATTTACAAACACCAGTGTTTGAAAAGTTTTTGAAACGTGAGCGTCAGTAATAGAAGTGATCTATTATTAGGAGATCTTTGCTGATGTCAGTTGATTTTGATCTCCTCATTAAAAATGTACACTAATCAAAAATTAAATTTAGTCTGAAAAAAAATTGATGCGTTTAACACAGTTAATAGATTTCTCCACTTGAGTAACTCAAGAGTATTATAACTGGAGTATTATTCCATGAGTGATAGTTGACTTGGGCTGCGTCCTCATCAACTGTCACATGAGAGAAATCTAATTACAAGTTATGTGAAAATGGTACACTTGAGAGATGTGGCTAAAAATGCACAAGCAGAGTGAAAGAGAAAATTATAGCCACAGAAAGCGCACAAAGGCAACGATGGTAGAGGGAATGAGGTAACCCTATAACTACCAAAAATTGAGCTCATAACCTAATTGGCTGATAAAAACCCTTGTAGAAGTTTAGGAGAACTCTAAAAAGCTGTAGAAACACTCCTATAGTTAAAAAAGCCGTTAAGATCAATGCTAATAGATATTCAAACAGCATCACAGTCAGTATTTCATTGGTTTAGAGTGAATCATTGATGAGTTTGAAAAATAATCAAGTTATCCAGTGAGTTAAAAAATAGTACTGTAGTTTATTTTTAATAATATTTTAAGAATTTCAGTTTATTATATAAATTATAGATTAAACATGAGAAACTCTGAGCCAGTCCTCCTTTTACATTGTATTATCTTCCTATCTTCAGCATTTTCCTTTCACAATGTAATTAGAGCTGAACAAAGCTCATAGCCTGTCAGCAGGCTCACCTTTGAGTCAGGCAGGCTAGCAGCAAAGAGCAAAGCAATCTGCTGGGAAGGAGTCTGTTGAAGAGGCGCCCTTTCTCTGACATCTTTTGGCTTTACTGCTTGATTTCATACTTGCGTTTACACTGCGCACACTTGTGCTCCAACACGACCCTGCTCGCAAGCCAAAAACCTTACAATAGAGAGAGATTGTTCGATTGAACACCAGCTGCCAAAATGAAACAAAAAAACAAAGAAAATGTCATCTGTCACATTAAAATGAATTCTCCAGTCAATACTACAATCATTCTAACTATTTTTATTTTATTTTTATTGTGCAATTATTTATCGCTCAAACAAAATGAGGGCAAGAAGTGTAATTGTTTGAAGCCTAAATTAAGAATGTTTTCATTTTCAAGAGCAGCATGTATATTGTTGTCTATGAGCAAATAGAAAGAGATGACAGTTCTACTAATCTGATTCACAGTAAAAAATAGAAAACATATACCATGTTTCTATTGAGTTATAGAAACACAAACCAACCAATTAGAAAACATACATGTACCTATACTGCTGAGTGACTAGTAATCCCCTTTAATGCCCTACTGGCCTACGTACAGGTAACATGTGGATAAGACCCTCACCTTTTGTTTGCTGCTGTCGGGATCAACACTAAAGAAACCAATTCTTTCAAATTGAAATTTGTCATAAACTGCAGCTTGTTTCACTGTGTGTTCAACCAGGGCATCAGGGATTACTGTAAGAGAGTCCTGTTATGACAAAGACAATAAATCATGATAACAATTATTAATAATTAATAATAATTATTATAATTATTTTATAATTTATGGGTCTGCCATGGTCATTACAACCATCAGATAAATTATTCAGCTTCAAATTTTGTCCATTAACCTGATTCAAACAGATTACTCCAAGATGGAAAAGCTATCAGTCTTTTACAGGCTCCACACTAGGATTTTGCCAGGTTTACAGAAAGGGTTGCCAGTGATCATTTTTATTATAGACCTGTTTGACATACAGTAGAGCTACAGATGTGTGCTGTTAAAATCTTGCCCAGCAACACAAGTAAGACATGACAGGCATTAGCCACCATGCATACAGAACATGACCCGATTGTGTGTGTAGTTGCAGATCTTACTTTGTTACAGTCTGTTAGAAATCCACCAGGTACTTCAGCTGGGTCCTCAGGATTCTTGTGTTTAAATCTGTGAGGATTCACAAATTTGTTTTATCAATTTGCTGAACTATGTGTAGCCTTGGAACCCATCTTATACAGACTGGAAACTGCTGCATGCACCAAGCTCAAAATCGTCTTGTTGCTCAACACCAAACATTTCCCTCAAAGTAAGCTGAGAATTTTTTTTCTATCAAAATGATACCACTACCTTTGTGCTTCCAAGACAATTGTTAACAATACACCTATATTGCAGAGCATGGTTTTGTTAGAATAACATTGGGAACCACATTACATTGAAGATGTATCTCCATCAATTGGCTACCAATTTGTGACCTTTCACGTGAAAACGTACACTAACAGTTTTCCGTTAAACGGCTGAGACAAACGGCTATCGAACGGTCTACGAACGGTTAACTAAGCCGTTTGAAACGGTTTCATCGAACGGCTAAACGGTTTGTTAAGTATTCCGAATGGGCAACCTAACTGTTTAAACGGTTGATGGATTTTTTCGAATGGTTCGCCAAAACGTTCGAACGGTTCATGAAATTTCTCGAACAGTTTGCCAAAACGTTCGAACAGCTTATGAAATCTTTGGAACGGTTTGCCAAAATGTTCGAACGGTTTATGAATCCACCGAACTGTTTGTCAAAACCTTTGAACGGTCGCAAGCAGTATTTGTGAAATCAATGGCAAAGTGAACGGAATTGATATCCATTGACAAACTGACAGGCCCACATCCTGAAAGGATAGTACTTGTTGTGTGTACCCACAGGTTCAAATAAGGAAAATTGGCGTAAGAAAATCGTTTTACTTTAACTAGCCGTTTGAATGACTTTTTGCTCATGGATGTTATGTAACATCCATGAGAGTAGAAGGCAATCGGATGGCGCTCGCTCGCTCGCTCGCTCGCTCGCTCACTCACTCACTCACTCACTCACTCACTCACTCACTCACTCACTCACTCACTCACTCACTGGATTCTGATTAATTTATTCATTAAAACCGGATTAAATCGTTTGTCCTATCCCTCCCCTTAGTATGGTTCTTGCCCTAGGCACTTCATGGTGTAGGTTCAGCAGGTTTTAGCGGGGTACTAGAAAGGCGAATTTTTTGTCCGACAACATGGAGTTCATACATATGGTGGTTAACGCGGCATGAAGATGATTTTTGGTTCAATTCGTGGAGTTGTAAAATTGAAATTTGTCAAGCTAAGCAGCAGTAGCTGCGACAAATGGACATGGAAAGACTAGAAGGACGAGCGGCAGCATAGCGTATCGCAGCATGAGGATGGGCTTTTGTTCAATTTTAACGAGGAGACCTTTCCTGGAGTGCTATAATTGAAAATTATAAAGCTAAGGAACATTAGCTTCGGCAATATGGAAAAGGTGACGATGTCACGACCGAAAAAATGCCTGGTAAAATGTTACCTGGAGGAGGAAACAATGCAAAGGCGAATGAATGGAATTTTTGTGGGTGAAGGAGATTAAAGTTTATTGCTTATTGGAACAGTCTGTTTCTCGCTATAGGTTAGTGTCTCTTGTCTTTTTCTTTACATTTTTGGCCTTTCATGCTACCCTTTCCTCGTTTATGCCTGCAAGGCAGGGAATATTTGTTAGGGATACACTTGGCCTTGTTTTAGGAAAGTGCTGCAATGTTACAGTGCGTTTACTGAAACCGGGGCCACCCAGACAATGAAAACCAATCAGATGGCAGAACAGAAACAAGAGAGATGTTGCGAAACATGTTGCCTTAAGAATTTATTCAACTTCTTTTCAGCAGTAATTTTGCAGAGTCCAAGAAATACTGTTGCATAATGTATGCATGCAGGATCTCAAATTACTTACAGTCTCTCATAAAGCCTGACTTCACATGTCAATGGTGACGATACCCAGTGAATGAAAGCCTTGGGTTTCTGAGCTGTTTCTGTTGACTCACAGTTGACCAACAATTCAACAATTTTGCCACTGGAATCCTACCCAAAAAAAAGGTAATTTAAATGATTAAATAATTGTAACAATGACTCACAAGGTACACTCTTACATGTAAAACAACTATCATGGTCATTTAGTGTTCATTGCAAACAAATAAATAATCTGACATGCTGATCACTTAAAAAATAATACATGTTTAACCCATTGACTCCTGTGCCGCCCGTAACCGCCTGTGACGAGCCTTAGCCTTTCTTCCACTTCTGACATCATCATTTTTGACCAAAATTGGCATCATCTATACTCAACTTCTGCAGGAGGAAAAGATCTTTCAAATGATGCCTAGATCAGAGTGATCGGCCCAATGGAGCCTGAGATATGCACAAAAATGCTAAAAAAGATGAGTGGAAAGCTCAGAGCAAAATTTCCTGCCACTTCATCTGGCTGCTCCATGGTAAAAATTGACCACCTCGACGACTCTTTCTTAAAATTTTTTTAACTGCAAGCAAGCCCAGGAAAAGGTCAATCCCTGCAGCGAAATGAAAAGAAAAGGAGAAAAAGTAAAGGAAAAAAAAATCAAAAATCTCAAGATTTTGATTTCTGTGCATGCACAAGCCAAACGTTTGTAAAACATGATTTTAGTGGCAAGAAGGGCTAGCTGTCGTGTTACAAATGCATTTTCAACCAGATTAAAGCTAATTTGGCTGAGATCCAGCCTCAAAACCACCAAAATGTCCAAAAATGCATTTTTGACAAAAAGTTCCAGGAGTCAATGGGTAAATATCTTAACTTTCATTGCATCCCAAATATCATACCTTCACAACTTTTTGAAGCTTAATCACCAAACCAGCATACTTGAGCCCGACAGATTGATCAGGAGTAAGGCGACGGAAGCCTCTTAATTCCACCTAAAAATATACGTTTGAAAATCGATCAAGTCAAAGAGTTTTCAAACATAGAAAAAGAGCTCCATCCACGTTCAGAAAGACACACAAATTGAGATGTGTGTGACTCCTATTCTCAATATTAGAGCTCTACTGTATATTTATTACATTTGTGTACTGCATGGATCATTAGCGATGTTCTTTAACAAATTAATCTAACCTCTTTGAAGTCTGATTGTTCAATGAAGATAGTTTTCTCAAATGCAATCTCGTGACTCCCTTTACTTGGGTCTTGGGGGAAGTTTGGTACACTGAGCTTGACTTGCTGAGAAAAAATAACAATATGAATGAGATCAAGTAACTATTTCATTAAATTTAGTTATACAACGGTCATTTAGATTATCCTACATAATGACACCTAGCTTGGTTTACATTGGTTGGAACAGTCGGTGGTCGAGTGGGTACAAGCATGTTGTTGACTTTAACTTAAGGTCTGATTGTTTTTTTTAAATTCCCCACACTTCAATCTTCCCCGGAATTTTTTAACTCTAATTTTGTGAAATTTGAAGTATCGTAAATGAAAAACAAGCTGCAGTACCTTGTCAAAATTCTGGATTGTAACTTTAAGCGGTTCTAGCACAGCCATCACCCTAAGGAAAGAAAACTAAAAGTAAATAAAGCGAAATTGTTTCAAAACTTTGTCGTTTTGGAAAACCTCTGGGTTGGTGACAGGTGTATTCTATACCTAGGAGCAGTCACATTTAGTTCATCTCGCACACAGGACTCCAGAAGCAGTGGATCTGTGACTGTTTGAGCCATTGTCACACCAACCTAGAAGAAAATTCAAAGAACATTTAGGACCGGGTGCTGGCAAATTGACCGGCTGTGAGAACAATTTGACCTGCCTGGTTTGACCACCTAGATGAATTTTTTTCTTGCAAAGAAGGTCAGTTCAGAAGGTTTTGCCTAGCTAAGAAAACCAATTGTCATCCTGTTAAAAAT
>JAHPZR010037948.1:0-2500 GCA_019787425.1 Platygyra sinensis | reverse complement strand
GTGCTCAGCGATCACGTGATTTCTCAGCACAGCGTCTCTCAAGTAAGAAAAAAAAACCATTAGTTTTTGTTTAATTTTAACCCCTTTCCGTAATCGCAAAATATTGTGATTTTTATATTAAAATGGCCATGAATTTATAATAACTAGTATTAATCGTAGATTAAAGAGTGCTTTCGAGTTTTCGTAGGTTTGATATGTTAACAAAGCAAAAATGCTAGGACAGCATCCTGCTGTCCTAGCTGTCCGCGTCCGCAGTCCGCTGTCCGCTGTCCGCTGTCCGCTGTCCGCTGTCCGCTGTCCGCTGTCCGCTGTCCGCTGTCCGCTGTCCGCTGTCCGCTGTCCGCTGTCCGCTGTCCGCTGTCCGCTGTCCGCTGTCCGCTGTCCGCTGTCCGCTGTCCGCTGTCCGCTGTCCGCTGTCCGCTGTCCGCGGTCCAACAATGAAACCGAGAACATTTTCGTTGGGTTTAAGTTATACATTTTGTGCACAGAAATGAAGTGAAGCTACACATTTCCTCCTTTGAGAGAAGATGGTACACAACACGCAGCCAAACTATAGCTTTCTGCTCGTACGAAAAGTCGTAAAAATTTCGCGAAGACATGTCTGCAAGGTTCTTAAATGCCATTAACACTCTCTTCTAACTTAAAAATAACCAACTTCAGCATCCCCTACAGACTCCAATAAGCTGCCTCGACACTGGAAAGTCCGCAATATTGCGATAGCACATAGTCCAGTCCCTGAACTCTCCTTTGTTCCCGCCCCATATAGGGGCTGAACCCGGGCGGGCGAAAGAAGAGTCCAGGATAACTTGCATGCGCATGCTCATAACGAACCAATCAAAAATTACTAGGTCCCAACAACGCCGCTCGCGTCAATGTGTCGCGCAATGCCTTTTTCATCTCGCGCTCTGAAAGAAAAAAATTTTCCTTGACGTTGATATTGTCGTAAAAAAAGCATAAAAACGTAAAAATCGAAATATGGTTTATCGTGGTCTGTACTCTAATCGACAACGAGTACACGTCATTGCTCTTTTCCCAAACATTTTTTGTTTCGTATTGTTTCTGTATGTTGAGCGATTTTGCAAAAGTTTTTGAAGGGAAAGTCTGACGCGTACAAGTAGCTCATTTGCATCATGCAGCGCGTGCACTTTGAAGTCCGAGTCGGTGTTTTCAATAGTCAACAAATCTTGGCAAGGATTTCTTTAATTATCTTTGATATTGTGATAAAAAAACAAATCGAATGTGGTTTAGCGTGGCACTGGTGAAATTTCACTGATTTGGGATTAATTGACATGTTTTTAATCAATCTGAATGCAGAAATTGTTCCTTGTATATTATCATTCAGAAAATCGCGCCACAAGCCAAATCTGGAAAGTACTTCCAAATATGGTTTTTCCCCCGATTTGGGGGAAAAAAATGGCGGCGTTCTGAGCATGCGCATGCAAGTTATCCTGGACTCTTCTTTCGCACCGCGCGGGTTCAGCCCCTATATAGGGCGGGAAGAAAGTTGCGCAACAGCATTTATAAATGAATACTTCTGCAGGGGATTTGTGACCCGCTTTAAATAAAAAAGAAAAGTACCTCGGTTACTTACAATTCTTCCTGCTCCTGTTTTATTTGTTTAGAGAGATATTAGGCCTATCAAGGCAGGTGCCACAAGCTATTGTTTTCCCGAGACTAAACTAAAATCGTTTGGAAATTTGTTAAACAACAACCGCAAAAGACTAAATGATCGCAAGCTGTGTGTGGGATGGAATACGGTATCTTATTATCATGTAGTTTCTTTAATTCCTAAGAGGAAGCAACTGCAAAACCAAAACAATTTCGAGCTGAAAAAGAAAGCCAGGCCACGATTTTTCGTTTTGTGTTTTTATGAAATTGAAAAACCCTTGTTTTTCGTGGCGAAACTTTCTTCCTTATTGGGTCTAGTTCAATGGAGAATGAATTTTAGGGTTGCTTGATTCATAATAAAGCGAAAAAAACTTGCTTAAGAAACCGCCAAGAACAACTAAGAGCAAGTTTAACTTTAAGCCGATATCCCAATTGTGCTTTAGTCACTGGCAGCATTAGATCTAAAGGGGCTTACCTTGAGCTTTTTTAGAGAAAAAGCGCTTAGCAGCACAAACGTCTTCACTTTTTGCATGATCCCACCGTTTGGTGATAAGAATACAAAACACTGCAAGCGTCACTATGAAAATCCTCATCTCACATGCAAGCGTCAAGTCCACTGTTAGAAAACGTGTTCAGTCGAGAAGCTAGAGATATTAATGCAAAAGTGGATTTAAAATCAGCATTTATGAAATATTTTTGGGACTAATAGTCAAGTAAGCTGTCAAGTCCTTTTGTTTCGAGTGAGAGCTCGAATTGACGAAAACAGCTGGAAACATGTTCTTCAAACGTCAACGCTACTAACTTAAATTACATTTTTTCATCTCTTTGCATGTTCCTAGGTTATTAAAAAGGCCGCACTAGGCAGAATTTTTGTTTACTGTGCAAAACAAAA
>JAHPZR010037947.1:27500-31069 GCA_019787425.1 Platygyra sinensis | reverse complement strand
GGTCATCATGAGAATCGCTGGTTAGAGAATTTCAATATTTATTTAATTCGGGTATTGAGTTTTACCGTAGATATGTCGACGACACCTTTGCTTGTTTAAAACCGAACAGGATGTTTTATCTTACCAGCCAGAACTTCAATATCAAGTTTACTATGGAGAGGGAAGAAAACGACAAGCTCCTCTTCTTAGATGTTTTTTTTAGATAATAATAGCAATGAGGGTATCATGACCTCGGCTTTCCAGAAGACGACCTACACTGGTCTTCTTGCTAATTATTATAGTTTTTTTTTTTTATTTTAGTTACAAATTAGGATTAGTGAGAACTCTGGTTTACCGAATATTTAAAATTAATAACACTTGGGCTGGTTTTCACCTGGACATAAATAAGCTTACCAAAACAGTAAAGACGAATTTGTTTCCTTCTAGCGCCATCGAGAATGTTGTAAGGAAATTTCTTAACAATTACTTCACCCCCAGTTCCTCTCAGAGCGTTGCTCGTAAGGACAATTGTTTGTATTTTAAATTACCGTATATCGTTCCTTTTTCCATAACAGCACAACGCAGAATTAAGAAATTAGTCCGCACATTTTCCAGCGACCTAGAAAATTAAGTTGGTGTTCACCCCGTTTAAAATCAAGAGCTGGTTTGAGGCCAAGGATCCTAGCCCTGCGGGTTTACGATCGCGAGTCAAATCATAAGTTCTCATGTTCAGGCTGCAGTGCCTGTTATATTGCCGGGTGAAACCCATAGACACATCGCCACTCGCATCGTAAAGCATCTCTCCTCCGACAATCCTTCCCACATCTTTAAGCATTTGGGAAGGTGTGAAAATTGTCGTTCCCTTTGTTCTGAAGATTGCTTTAAAATCCTCCATTCTGCTTCCACAAGCTTCCAATTGAATATTAAAGAAGCCACGCATATCCTTTGGGAGCAGCCGTCTTTAAATTCCCAAGTCAAACATCTTAATTTATCGCTTTCATACTAATTTGTTTTCTTAGCTTAAATAGTTTTATTCTTTTTGTTTGTTAGTTTTTTATCTTCTCGCCTTCATCCTTAATTATTATTGTTAATATCTCACTTTGTTAGACTACTTTCTGCAAAGTTTCATTTTATTTTTCATTGTAAAACTGACGATGGATAATGTTTCATCTGAAACATGTTAAACATATGAACTTCGAAAACATCGTTTGGTTCATCAAAGCGATATCTCACTTCGCGCTGCTACGAAGCCTTGGTAATATATTATTATTATTTGTAGAAAAGCAGAACTATTGGTATTATTGATCAAGGATGACGGGTCAATAGGCCCTATGCTGCTAACAACTTATCACGTTATTCTTGGTTATATTCCTTAGGTGGCTGTTAAGTTCAGGTGAAAGGAAATACTCTTTACCACGGACGGCAAAAAACATTGTAACGAGCCAGCGGTAAAGGAAAACAATAACTCCAGAACATCTTCCTTGCTATTCTGAATATTTTAACAGATCTCTGGGTATTTTCACAGATCTATGAAATTATCAGTTATCATGGCCAATTTAACAAACGATGGAAACGAAACGACTTTTGCAGAATCCTTTTGCTACAAAGGGGTAGTAGACGAGGAAAAAACATTTATTTTAACATTAAACATTCTTATATCAGTCGCTGCGTTTCTGGGGAATGCACTGATCGTTGCTGCTCTTCCAAAGGTGTCGTCTCTCCATCCGTCGTCAAAACTGTTATTAAAATGCCTTGTTTGGTCTGATCTCAGTATGGGCCTCATTTCAGAGCCTTTCTACATCGCATTTCTACTTTCTCCAGGCAATACGTCACTTTGTTACTATTTGGATATCATTTATAATACCGTAGCCGTAGCATTCAGCGGAGTCTCGATCCAAACTATAACTGCAGTAAGTGTAGACAGACTTCTCGCTTTATCGTTGGGTCTAAGATACAGACAGATTGTAACTATAAGGCGAGTGAGAATTTTTGTAATTATATCTTGCCTTTTGAGCAGTGCTGCCTCACTAGCATATCCGTTCAACGAACTAATTCATGACTCCATCTCCTGTATATTACCGTTAATTTGTGTGGCAGTCTCCACCTTCTGTTACTCAAAAATCTATCTCACGCTACGCCATTATCAATCTCAAGTACGGGACAATATTCAACAAGATCAACTACCGAATGAGGGAAGAACTTCAGTGAATATAGCACGATACAGAAAAACAGTATCCAGTGTACTATGGGTCCAGGTGTCATTAGTGGCCTGTTATCTTCCATATGGTATTATAACAATTTAAACTACTGTACTCAAAATGTATCCGCCATCTCTTGACTTTGTTGGGGAATAACAGTCGCTCTCGTTATGTTTAATTCATGTATTAATCCGATTCTTACTGTTGGAAGATCGCTGGAATGAGACCAAACAGTAATGGAGACAATCAGAAATTGTGTTCATCTATCAAGTTAGCTGTGCTGTGAAACGCAGAACCGCAAGAATTTGTTACTTGTTGAAGAGTTGTTATAATAGCTTTTTGCCATTTAGCTTATAGCATAAAAAATAGAAATGCCATTAATCATTCAACGGTGGGAATTTTTTTTCAAATTGGGCAAACACTTTAATACTTTTTTACTATTTATACTTAAAGGCTATACTTTGAAACACTCAGTGAGATACTTTTAAGATAGCCGAACTTGTTGGTTTTAGTTTTGTCAACCATTTTAAACTTTTGGGCGGAGAAAGGGACCTCACAAAATGGAGTTAAAAATTTTAAATTTTATATTTTCGTTTCATATATTTTGACACTCTGATGAACCAGAAGGCCTTGAACTAAGCATTAAACAAAAAAACATATTGTCAAAATCTCTTCTTTCAATTAAGAGGACATAATTGTTCCAATATCAAATTTGTCACTAGAAAAAAAAAAAAAAATAGAATTTATGGGAAATTACACTCTTAACAATTATATCTTTCGAAATCGCGGTAAATATTCTGCCACTATTCACAGCGAGATTGAGAAGAATAATTGTTTTTAGTATATACACCGGAAGAGTGAATCTCAACCAACACATTTCCGACGGAAACCAGTCAAAATCGATTCATTGGCCTCTCCCAATTCTCATGCTCGGAAAACCCGTGCAAGCTGTACCACCCAGCCCTGCGCCGACTTTCGCGAACCATATTTACAGAATCTTTTGAGCATGGAAAAATCTCATGTTAACATTCTGCGAAAACAAAGCCTTCGTGCCGTCCTCGACTACTGGTCCTTAAAACCACGCGGTTCACAACGATAGCAGAGAATGACCTAGAAGAACAACAGTCAACACGATCACTGACTGCAGCATATACATAAATAGTATTACTATGTTCGGTTTGAATCAAGATATCGAAGAACCGTTTTTGTTCAAGTTATATGAGTTTGTTTCGAGATCCGTTTTTTTTCAGGAACAGACATCAGATCTGTAACAATATCTATTTAGAAATTTCACTTCAAGTGTATAGTGTAATTTTCCCGCAAAGATACAAAAAAAAAAAACAAAAAAAATCTAAAACAATAGAAACATTCACCATTTAAAATAGCTTTTGC
>JAHPZR010037947.1:7500-25000 GCA_019787425.1 Platygyra sinensis | reverse complement strand
AAACGCCCAAAACAGCGAAAATAACGACAAAGCACAACGGACGCACAAAAGGTAAGTTTGTTTTAATCATCTGACTTAAAAAACGTGGATATTTCAAAGTATTTAGCGTTGTAAATCAACGATATTTTATTCCCCATACAACGTCTTATAAAGCGCTCAAATTCTCAACGGTTCTCGTGTAATATAACACCGCGTAAGATGAAAGGTCACGTTATAACTCGCACAACCGTGACGCCTTTATGAATAAATAGATAATTAATTTTTCGCTTTCTCTAAACGTGAGCTTGGGACGCCTGTGGATGTACCCAATGCAAATGTTCAGAAGCAGCAAAAACAATTAAAACAATAATCCTTATTGATGGGCACTTAGAGGAGACTAATATTATATACATTAAAAGTTGATTAAAGAAGTGAGGAAAAGAGTAATTCCCAATCGCAGCCTAGAGGGTAAAGGAACTGCAAGGTAATCGGGTTATCTGTAATGGCAAGTAAGAAAACTAAGTGATAGCATTATTATTCAAATTGCTTAGAGTATTGTTCTGACAGTAAATAATGTTTTACTTCTTTGGTAATGAGGTAATGGAGAAAATCATCCCAGAGATCTATTGCCCGATAGCAAAACATTCTTTTCCAACCGGCAAACTTGGACGAGGTATTAAATGCCGGTTATACAGGACAGTGTCTCATTGGACACACTCTAATAGGGAGGTTTATATGTAAATACGGTTGCGATACTTTAACAGCAAGCTGTTCTCGCAATGAACTGTTTGTCATGAAAAGTAAAATCAGCCTTCGAGTTAAGTTTTAAAAGCTTTTGTCCTTTGTCGTGATGATCATAAAACCAAGCTCGATATTTTTTTTTTTTTACATAACGTGTGGTATATAGCATTTCATTTTAAGCTAAGTTGTAATTGCAAATTACAAAAGGTGACGTGACAGTCTCTCTTTCCTCTTGC
Source organism: Platygyra sinensis (assembly GCA_019787425.1). NCBI lineage: Eukaryota > Metazoa > Cnidaria > Anthozoa > Scleractinia > Merulinidae > Platygyra > Platygyra sinensis. Next base: position 24,044 of record JAHPZR010037947.1, on the reverse strand, counting down.
GGTGACGGTTCTTTGCTATCGACAAGTGAAGAATAATCACGATTTGCATTTAAAGTTGATTTAAAGCCGCTTTCTTTCTCGGCATAGCGGGTAGCTGGTTCGGCGAAGAAAGTCATTTAAAGTTCTTGATGAGAGAAAATGCAACCGTAGAACTCTGACCACAAAAAAAAGGTAACAGTACATTCAAAGTAGTGCCCTTACCATGAATTCTATATATGTTTGTGAGGGGAAAGACGTTACGTTCCTTACAGGACGTCAAGCACGTGAATTCCAAGTGTCGTTCGGACGTGCCAAAATATTCTTAACGCGCTTTAGCAACGATAGCTACAACAGGGTTTGCAACTTCCGCCAGTTTAGACAAAGTTTATTGAAGCGATGCGTTGAGACGTTACATAGACGCTTAAAAGCCTTGTTAAAAAAACGGTACTTGAAGTGATGTTTAGCGACGCGATATATCAAAGCGATAACCAGGCGGTGTAACAAAGCGATAACCAAAGCGGTTTCGAAAATCTAAGAAGTAAATATAACGAAAACTATAATTAGACTAACTAGAAGAAACTATGAAACTTAGAAACAATTGTTCCGGGAGTAGAATGAACTATAAAATACAAAAGGATGCAATACTTACTTCTGTCTCCGCTTGAGGAGTTTCACGAGTTGTAACGTAGAAGCCTTAAGAAACTTGATGTTAACACGTTGAAAGGCTAACCGGAACTAAGAGTTTTCCTGAACACGTTAGAAGAACGTCTAGGTAATACAAAGGATAATAGCTTTCTTTGTTCCTAACATCGTACGTGGGTAAACATATCCTTGGACTAACCGCAAAAAGACTGAAGTAAAAGGACAATGCAAAGAAACTTCTAAAGGCTAGAAAGGAAATGCGAAAAACCATAACTATTTGGCAGCAACAATGTTGATGAAAATAATTTGAAACTGCGTGTGCAGGGCATTGGATAATTAAAAATTGATCACCGACGTGGATGTGAATAGTTGTAGATATTTACGGAGCCGCAAAGCGGCACTGTAGGGAATAATTGTTTTAGTATATACCACACAAGCTGAATAACTAGCGGACTAAAGAGTAACTTTAATTATTTGTGACAACAAACCGACAAAGACCATTTTGTTTTTTTTTTCGGCTGTTCGGAGGTAAATAATACTTGGCTAATCACCTCCAAGCTAGCCAATCAGCGTGCGCGAAAAGCACTATTCACTCAGCGTGTGGTATAGAAGTCGTGTTATTTGGACAAGACATAAGCTGATATTTTAGCTGAAACAACCAAGGAAATCCCTTGTGGCTTTTACTTATTATCATCAGTTTTCAGAAGAGTTTCTGTTGCTAAGGGTCGGGACAGGAGTGCGAAATGCTGAAATTTCGCAAAAGATTTGTGTTAACGCGCTTCGATCGCACACTGCAGGGGCAATGATAGACATTAATACAATCACAAAAAGGATCCTTATAAATCTCGTATACAATACGCGCCTTTAAGAGCAATTCTCTGTAAAAATCAAACAAAGTGGGAAATGAAAAATTTTGACCTCCCGCTCAAATTTACATGGAAGTAGGTACCCATGAGGGATGTTCAAAAATGCCAATCATTGAAGTCAACACTTAATTGTTGCCATTGTAACACCAAATGTTTCTTAATGCAAAATGCCACTAAAAAAAAATATAAAAACTTGAATAATTCAAAACACTATATCTCAAGTCCCATTTAACACTGCAACTTGAGACTTGCACCAAATGTTAAACTACTATCATAGATTTCCTCCATGTAGGTGGCTTTTCATTATATATATTCTAGGTGGAATAAACGGCCAACTAATTACACAGTGTCTCCACCATTCAGATTTATTAGTGAAACAAGCAGTATGTTTCTCTCATTTTCTCTAATAGTACATCAGTTAAAGAACTGGAACTACATGGATAGCTTACAACAAACATTCTAGTTACTAAATCTGTAAAACTTTCTGCGGGACGGGCTTATTTTGTTCTCAAGGCAATCAGCAAAAACAACATGAAAATCAAATTTCTTAAATTTTCCTTAAATTAAAATTTTTCTCAGTTCTCTAGAAAAACCAGAAGAAGACCGAGACAGCCGTCAGATAAAAAGCATATTCTCTGTTGAGTAAATTTCTACGGAAAACAATCGTTTATGACCATGAACTTTGAAACAAACTTAATGGAACTGGAGCTTACTTTACGCTGGTTTGCTTCATTTCTCCACTTTTTGACTCGCGTTGAAGGAGCTGGTTATTTCCGCATAGCACTCGTATTATTCAGAAATCCAGTACCCTGAACCTATTCTTCCAGCTGGTCTTCTTATTCATCTCCAGCAGCCTGAGACCAATTCTCTATTTCAGCTCACAATTTAAAGTCAGGTTTGGTTGGCGTACCAAAGCAAGCCGACATGACGTTAACAAACGCGTACGTTTCCATCTTCGCCTTTTGCTGTACTCCTCAAACAGACGACACCATTCACTCCAAACCATGGGTAATACAACATTCAGAGCAGACATCAATAACTCAATCATTTTACCCCAATTTATGGAGCCCAGATGGTAGAAAACAATTGTTTTCGAGAGGAACTTCGAGATACCTTTGTGCCATGGGACATTACAGGTCAGCTGTATTGACCAGAACCCGTATTACTTCATATTTTGTATAGCAACGCGTCCTAAATTGTTGATAAATGATTGTGTAAAAGATAAAGGAAGGAACAGCTATTGTCCATTCTGATTTTCCATTGTTTGCAGCTAGTGTGCCTTTATGCTGTCATTTCAAGGCGCTTCAGTGCTGAATATCATTACAGTCTATATCTTTCCACAAGTACACTTTCTTCCAACTCCTCAGTAAATGGTATAAAATAAAATTAAGTGGCTGCTGAACGACTTACGAACGGCAAACAGTTAGCAACATTTTCGAGTGAGAGATCACAATTTTTTGCCTCTTGGTGCATGTCTTTATCCTGGTACTGCACAAAACTGTCGGATCTCTAGTACTCTTCCGCTGTTCAAAGCACATTTGGCTCTTGAACGCTTGGATGCTGAACGGATATGCTCTCAATAGATCAATGTGAAACAATATGCTCGATGATGACTACACCATCTTTCTTCGTTTAAAATAGCTTTTGATTTGCAGCATTTGCTCCAGTTTTAGTTTGATATAAATAAGAAGCTTTCTTGTTTAAAAAGAGCTTACCCTAAGGTTGAAGAAGATAACCCTGTGACTTTAGAAGGTTATAAATTCGCCACCGAGTGATTGGGAAGTGTAGTGGTATCAGTCAACAGACGTGAATGTCAGTGTTGCTGAAAATTTTGAAAAATATGACTTGCGATTTTAATGGTACCAAATTCTTAACGGTGGTTATTTGATTGGTCGAGAAACATGAGGTTGCCATGACACCCACCTTTCGACCGGTGTGTTTTTAACTTAATTAAAGCCAAGAGACGAAAGAATTTGACGCTGAATTTTTCAAGTGCTGTGTATTTTTTGGGCGGAAAATGTCGACACCTACGATACCAAGAAAATCTTATAAAAAAGGCATATTGCACCTATTTTTCGATAGACCAACGTTAGTTGAAGACAATATCATGAATTACTTACCCTGTATAATATATCATATCCTTCAAGTCCTTGTGCAATGGTGTCGCCTACTCGAAGTGCGAGTTCTTTCCTCGTAAACAGCCACAGAAAGGGGCGGGATTGTTTTCCTGACAAGTGTTCTGATTGGCCAAAATTATGCCGAAGTTGTGATCTTTATCACAAGGAAAGAAATATCTTTATTTCCCTAGTTCAGCAATGTTCCATGTTTCGCTATTTTTCGATGGCTATCGAGATAAAATACATCTTTTCAGGCTGAGCTAGAACCATTTCAGTAACCAATTATTTTTATCTGTATGACGTTTTAAGTGCCTTTCGTTTCCGTGACACGAAATTAAATTTACTCGCGTAATCCACGTGCATGTTCTTTTCTCGTAAACAGCCACAAAAAAGGGGCGGGATTGTTTTCATGACAAGTGTTCTGATTGGCCAAAATTATGTCGCCGTAGTTGTGAACTTTATCACAACGAAATAAATAACTCTGTTTCCCTAATTCAGCAATGTTCCATGTTTCGGTTTTCTCGGCGCCCATCTAAATTGAATACATCTTTTCAGGCTGAGTTAGAACCATTTAAGTAACCAATTATTATTTTTTTTTTTTCTGTATGACGTTTTAAGTTCCTTTTCTTTCCGTGACGCGAAATTAAATTTACTTTCAACAAGTTATTTCCATCATGCATGTTTACCTTGTGAATTACAAGCGTTTCTAGCTAATAACATTCATACTCATTACATCAATAAATCATTCTGAAACGGAAAACAGTACCATTTGTTTGTTTTAACTAAAAACAAAACTAAGTGCTTCTAGCGGCTTAATACCGCATTACTGGACAAATCGCATGCTCATTTTGTGGCGACGAACGAATTTCCCTCTTATTTACATTAGCAATTACGAACTTTACTCTGATTGTATATTACCTCCACTATGTAAATAGTTCACCCCTGAACTGAAACGAAACAAAAGTAGCAGGACAATTAGCATAAATTGCCATTCGCGTTCAAGTCTTTGCGTAAATAGTAAAGCCCATATCATCGGGAAGAAAGAAACCAATTTAAAAGGAGGAGTATTTGACACTTTATTTATGCTTACTTTTTTATTCTAGATGATGTTTCTTGCTATGAAAAAACACATTCTTTTTCATGGTGTTTGAAAGCGTTCACTCCCGTCTTTAATATTCTTCAAACCACGTGCAAGTTGGCGGAAAAAGAAAATATAGATAAATGAATAGTAAATTAAAAAGGCGGCAGCATGTTCTCTAGTACACTTATATTCCTCAAGTTTGGCTGCTGTAACTCTTGTCTAATATCGTTACTTTCCTCAAATTGTTCTGGATTCAATTGTTAAAAAAAAAATATTTGCTATCGGTTTCCCAACGAAACATAATGACTGAAATTTTTGCAGAACAAGTTTCTAGGTCCAATGCAAATTTCGTGATATTTCCGTGAAAATTAAAGCTAATTCGAAGTCTTAATTCAGTTTGAATGTTTACACAGGTGTCAGAACGGAAACGCAATAGGTAAAAAAAAAAACATTTTGTTAAGAAAAAAAATAAAACAATAATATGTGGGAATGTCAGTAATTTGCATTTCTTTTCATCGAAGATTTAAAATTAAAAATTAATTTTAACAATAAAGAAGGAAACAACACACCAGAGTAAGGTACAGAGCATATGCACATGACGACATATTGCAGCCATATTGGTGTTGCAAAACAATAAAACGGCGGACATGTTGGTGTCCCAAAGCAATCCTGTAGGAGTTCAACTTTTTTCTTAAGTAAACACTTTTTATTCCATTAAATTTGCATGGCTTCTGGACGTGAGTTAATACCCTTTATAAAACCTCTTCATACCGGGCTTTTCTTTCCACTGCCGGTCTTCTGAAATCATAAAGGGAAATTAAAGTTATTTATGATTGTAGAGGTTACTGCAACTAAACTATTATATTCTTTCTGTAAAATCTTAAAAATATGGAACTGTCAGTTCTTCTGCTATTAACAGGAACAGTTCGAAATTCAAAAAACACACCGGTCGAAAGGCGGGTGCCATGGCAACCTCATGTTTCTCGACCAATCAAATAACCACCGTTAAGAATTTGGTACCATTAAAAACGCAAGTCATATTTTTCAAAATTTTCAGCAACACTGACATTCACGTCTGTTGACTGATACCACTACACTTCCCAATCACTCGGTGGCGAATTTATAACCTTCTAAAGTCACAGGGTTATCTTCTTCAACCTTAGGGTAAGCTCTTTTAAACAAGAAAGCTTCTTATTTATATCAAACTAAAACTGGAGCAAATGCTGCAAATCAAAAGCTATTTTAAACGAAGAAAGATGGTGTAGTCATCATCGAGCATATTGTTTCACATTGATCTATTGAGAGCATATCCGTTCAGCATTCAAGAGCCAAATGTGCTTTGAACAGCGGAAGAGTACTAGAGATCCGACAGTTTTGTGCAGTACCAGGATAAAGACATGCACCAAGAGGCAAAAAATTGTGACCTCTCACTCGAAAATGTTGCTAACTGTTTGCCGTTCGTAAGCCGTTCAGCAGCCACTCAAACGAGATGAGATAGGCTGTTTGAACGGCTCCAGCTACATTAGACGACTATATCATGTAGCAGTTAAAAATATATTATCATCCTTCGAAGGGCTCGAGCTATCCGTTCAAAAACAATAGCTAACTTCTCGAACTCCTCGTCGCAACCGTTGGAAAAAAAAAAAAAAAAAAAAAAAAAGCACAAGACGTTCCAAAAAAACGTCAAGTTAATCTTTAAGAGCAATCTCTGTCAAAATCAAACAAAGTGGGAAATGTAAAATTTTGATCCCCCACTCAAATTTACATGGAAGTAGGTCCTCATGAGGGATGTTCAAAAATGCCAATCATTGAAGTCAACACTTAATTGTTGCCATGGTAACACCAAATGTTTCTTAATGCCAGAGAACTCAATTTTAAACTAAAAAAAATGATGTAAAAATGGAATAATTTAAAACCCTAAATCTCATGTCTAATTTAACACTGCAACTAGAGACTTGCACCAAATGTTAAACTACTATCATAGATTTCCTCCATGTAGGTGGCTTTTCATTATATATATTCTAGGTGGAATAGACGGCCAACTAATTGCACAGTGTCTTCACCATTTAAATTTATTAGTGAAACAAGCAGTATGTTTCTCTCATTTTCTCTAATAGTACATCAGTTAAAGAACTGGAACTACATGGATAGCTTACAACAAACATTCTAGTTACTAAATCTGTAAAACTTTCTGCGGGCCGAGCTTATTTTGTTCTCAAGGCAATCATCAAAAACAACATGAAAATCAAATTTCTTAAATTTTGCTTCAATTAACATTTCCTCAGTTCTCTAGAAAAACCAGAAGAAGACCGAGACAGCCGTCAGATAAAAAGAATATTCTCTGTTGAGTAAATTTCTACGGAAAATAATCGTTTATGACCATGAGTTTTGAAACAAACTGAATGGAACTGGAGCTTACTTTACGCCGGTTTGCTTCATTTCTCCACTTTTTGACTCGCGTTGAAGGAGCTGCTTATTTCCGCATAGCACTCGTATTATTCAGAAATCCAGTACCCTGAACCTATTCTTCCAGCTGGTCTTGTTATTCATCTCCAGCAGCAGACCAATTCTCTATTTCAGCTCACTATTTAAAGTCAGGTTTGGTTGGCGTACCAAAGCAAGCCGACATGAAGTTAGCAAACGAATACGTTTCCATCTTCTCCTTTTGCTGTACTCCTCAAACAGACGACACCATTCACTCCAAACCATGGAGTAATGCAACATTCAGAGCAGACATCAATAACTCAATCATTTTACCCCAATTTATGGAGCCCAGTTGGCAGAAAACAATTGTTTTCGAGAGGAACTTCGACATAACTTTGTACCATGGGAGAATACCGGTTAGCGGTATTGACCAGAACCCGTCTTACTTCATATTTTGTATAACAACGCGTCCTAAATTGTTGATAAATGATTGTGTAAAAGATAAAGGAAGGAACAGCTATTGTCCATTCTGATTTTCCATTGTTTGCAGCTGGTGTGCCTTTATGCTCTCATTTCAAGACGCTTCAGTGCTGAATATCATTACAGACCTATATCTTTCCACAAGTACAATTTCTTTCAACTCCTCAGTAAATGATATAAAAGAAAATTAAGAAACCGTGAGCAAGAAATATATAAAAACAACCGTGACGAAAATCGGCTTTCCTCTGAAGGTTACTTCAAACCTTCACGGGTGGCCTTCAGAAAAAAAAATTGTACGCGCGCTATTTTCAAGGACCTCCCCCACTTACAACTATATATCAAAAGAAAGGTTATAAAACGTAGAATTCGAAAAATTATGTTTTGTTTTGGACTTTGCTTTCCAAAGGCGGCATAGGTCGTCAACTCCAAAATGACCGAATCCCGAAGGGGGTACTCCCTTATATTTCAAGGGAGTTAAAAGAAGATTGTCAATGGAGTGGACAGGTTGGTTAAAATGTGGAGAAACGGGAGTGGGATTGATGAGCTGATCTCTGCAACTAAGGAAGAACGACGTAAAAATGATAATTTAAATTGTTAATCTAAAAATTTAATTTACCTTATTGAATGTAAGAAATGCACAAAGCAGTACATTGGAAAAACTAAACGCCAGCTACACGAATGTTTTGGCGAACATAGTCGTTCCATCTAGAATCACCATCAGCTCATCAAGCCCACTCCTTTTTCTACACCGTTTAACCAACCTGTCCACTCCATTGACCATCTTCTTTTAACTCCCTTGGAACGCATTCATAGCAAGCGTGACTTCGTAAGAAAAGCACGGGAGGCACATCTTATAAACAAGGCAATGACACTTGAGCCGCTTGGACGCGATGAAGAAAATTAGCTACTTTTTAACCTATCATAGCTCCCTTTTTATATATTTCAAAGCTCTTATATGTAACGGTCATTTTTTATTTTTTTTGCATTCATTTTCTTTTAGCCCCCATAGAAGGTTTGTTTTTCAAACCGAAATATCGGGCAAATATATTGTACTTGTTTATAAGATGTGCCTCCCGTGCTTTTCTTACGAAGTCACGCTTGCTATGAATGCGTTCCAAGGGAGTTAAAAGAAGATGGTCAATGGAGTGGACAGGTTGGTTAAACGGTGTAGAAAAAGGAGTGGGCTTGATGAGCTGATGGTGATTCTAGATGGAACGACTATGTTCGCCAAAACATTCGTGTAGCTGGCGTTTAGTTTTTCCAATGTACTGCTTTGTGCATTTCTTACATTCAATAAGGTAAATTAAATTTTTAGATTAACAATTTAAATTATCATTTTTACGTCGTTCTTCCTTAGTTGCAGAGATCAGCTCATCAATCCCACTCCCGTTTCTCCACATTTTAACCAACCTGTCCACTCCATTGACAATCTTCTTTTAACTCCCTTGAAATATAAGGGAGTACCCCCTTCGGGATTCGGTCATTTTGGAGTTGACGACCTATGCCGCCTTTGGAAAGCAAAGTCCAAAACAAAACATAATTTTTCGAATTCTACGTTTTATAACCTTTCTTTTGATATATAGTTGTAAGTGGGGGAGGTCCTTGAAAATAGCGCGCGTACAATTTTTTTTTCTGAAGGCCACCCGTGAAGGTTTGAAGTAACCTTCAGAGGAAAGCCGATTTTCGTCACGGTTGTTTTTATATATTTCTTGCTCACGGTTTCTTAATTTTCTTTTATATCATTTACTGAGGAGTTGAAAGAAATTGTACTTGTGGAAAGATATAGGTCTGTAATGATATTCAGCACTGAAGCGTCTTGAAATGAGAGCATAAAGGCACACCAGCTGCAAACAATGGAAAATCAGAATGGACAATAGCTGTTCCTTCCTTTATCTTTTACACAATCATTTATCAACAATTTAGGACGCGTTGTTATACAAAATATGAAGTAAGACGGGTTCTGGTCAATACCGCTAACCGGTATTCTCCCATGGTACAAAGTTATGTCGAAGTTCCTCTCGAAAACAATTGTTTTCTGCCAACTGGGCTCCATAAATTGGGGTAAAATGATTGAGTTATTGATGTCTGCTCTGAATGTTGCATTACTCCATGGTTTGGAGTGAATGGTGTCGTCTGTTTGAGGAGTACAGCAAAAGGAGAAGATGGAAACGTATTCGTTTGCTAACTTCATGTCGGCTTGCTTTGGTACGCCAACCAAACCTGACTTTAAATAGTGAGCTGAAATAGAGAATTGGTCTGCTGCTGGAGATGAATAACAAGACCAGCTGGAAGAATAGGTTCAGGGTACTGGATTTCTGAATAATACGAGTGCTATGCGGAAATAAGCAGCTCCTTCAACGCGAGTCAAAAAGTGGAGAAATGAAGCAAACCGGCGTAAAGTAAGCTCCAGTTCCATTCAGTTTGTTTCAAAACTCATGGTCATAAACGATTATTTTCCGTAGAAATTTACTCAACAGAGAATATTCTTTTTATCTGACGGCTGTCTCGGTCTTCTTCTGGTTTTTCTAGAGAACTGAGGAAATGTTAATTGAAGCAAAATTTAAGAAATTTGATTTTCATGTTGTTTTTGATGATTGCCTTGAGAACAAAATAAGCTCGGCCCGCAGAAAGTTTTACAGATTTAGTAACTAGAATGTTTGTTGTAAGCTATCCATGTAGTTCCAGTTCTTTAACTGATGTACTATTAGAGAAAATGAGAGAAACATACTGCTTGTTTCACTAATAAATTTAAATGGTGAAGACACTGTGCAATTAGTTGGCCGTCTATTCCACCTAGAATATATATAATGAAAAGCCACCTACATGGAGGAAATCTATGATAGTAGTTTAACATTTGGTGCAAGTCTCTAGTTGCAGTGTTAAATTAGACATGAGATTTAGGGTTTTAAATTATTCCATTTTTACATCATTTTTTTTAGTTTAAAATTGAGTTCTCTGGCATTAAGAAACATTTGGTGTTACCATGGCAACAATTAAGTGTTGACTTCAATGATTGGCATTTTTGAACATCCCTCATGAGGACCTACTTCCATGTAAATTTGAGTGGGGGATCAAAATTTTACATTTCCCACTTTGTTTGATTTTGACAGAGATTGCTCTTAAAGATTAACTTGACGTTTTTTTGGAACGTCTTGTGCTTTTTTTTTTTTTTTTTTTTTTTTTCCAACGGTTGCGACGAGGAGTTCGAGAAGTTAGCTATTGTTTTTGAACGGATAGCTCGAGCCCTTCGAAGGATGATAATATATTTTTAACTGCTACATGATATAGTCGTCTAATGTAGCTGGAGCCGTTCAAACAGCCTATCTCATCTCGTTTGAGTGGCTGCTGAACGGCTTACGAACGGCAAACAGTTAGCAACATTTTCGAGTGAGAGGTCACAATTTTTTGCCTCTTGGTGCATGTCTTTATCCTGGTACTGCACAAAACTGTCGGATCTCTAGTACTCTTCCGCTGTTCAAAGCACATTTGGCTCTTGAATGCTGAACGGATATGCTCTCAATAGATCAATGTGAAACAATATGCTCGATGATGACTACACCATCTTTCTTCGTTTAAAATAGCTTTTGATTTGCAGCATTTGCTCCAGTTTTAGTTTGATATAAATAAGAAGCTTTCTTGTTTAAAAAGAGCTTACCCTAAGGTTGAAGAAGATAACCCTGTGACTTTAGAAGGTTATAAATTCGCCACCGAGTGATTGGGAAGTGTAGTGGTATCAGTCAACAGACGTGAATGTCAGTGTTGCTGAAAATTTTGAAAAATATGACTTGCGTTTTTAATGGTACCAAATTCTTAACGGTGGTTATTTGATTGGTCGAGAAACATGAGGTTGCCATGGCACCCGCCTTTCGACCGGTGTGTTTTTTGAATTTCGAACTGTTCCTGTTAATAGCAGAAGAACTGACAGTTCCATATTTTTAAGATTTTACAGAAAGAATATAATAGTTTAGTTGCAGTAACCTCTACAATCATAAATAACTTTAATTTCCCTTTATGATTTCAGAAGACCGGCAGTGGAAAGAAAAGCCCGGTATGAAGAGGTTTTATAAAGGGTATTAACTCACGTCCAGAAGCCATGCAAATTTAATGGAATAAAAAGTGTTTACTTAAGAAAAAAGTTGAACTCCTACAGGATTGCTTTGGGACACCAACATGTCCGCCGTTTTATTGTTTTGCAACACCAATATGGCTGCAATATGTCGTCATGTGCATATGCTCTGTACCTTACTCTGGTGTGTTGTTTCCTTCTTTATTGTTAAAATTAATTTTTAATTTTAAATCTTCGATGAAAAGAAATGCAAATTACTGACATTCCCACATATTATTGTTTTATTTTTTTTCTTAACAAAATGTTTTTTTTTTTACCTATTGCGTTTCCGTTCTGACACCTGTGTAAACATTCAAACTGAATTAAGACTTCGAATTAGCTTTAATTTTCACGGAAATATCACGAAATTTGCATTGGACCTAGAAACTTGTTCTGCAAAAATTTCAGTCATTATGTTTCGTTGGGAAACCGATAGCAAATATTTTTTTTTTAACAATTGAATCCAGAACAATTTGAGGAAAGTAACGATATTAGACAAGAGTTACAGCAGCCAAACTTGAGGAATATAAGTGTACTAGAGAACATGCTGCCGCCTTTTTAATTTACTATTCATTTATCTATATTTTCTTTTTCCGCCAACTTGCACGTGGTTTGAAGAATATTAAAGACGGGAGTGAACGCTTTCAAACACCATGAAAAAGAATGTGTTTTTTCATAGCAAGAAACATCATCTAGAATAAAAAAGTAAGCATAAATAAAGTGTCAAATACTCCTCCTTTTAAATTGGTTTCTTTCTTCCCGATGATATGGGCTTTACTATTTACGCAAAGACTTGAACGCGAATGGCAATTTATGCTAATTGTCCTGCTACTTTTGTTTCGTTTCAGTTCAGGGGTGAACTATTTACATAGTGGAGGTAATATACAATCAGAGTAAAGTTCGTAATTGCTAATGTAAATAAGAGGGAAATTCGTTCGTCGCCACAAAATGAGCATGCGATTTGTCCAGTAATGCGGTATTAAGCCGCTAGAAGCACTTAGTTTTGTTTTTAGTTAAAACAAACAAATGGTACTGTTTTTCCGTTTCAGAATGATTTATTGATGTAATGAGTATGAATGTTATTAGCTAGAAACGCTTGTAATTCACAAGGTAAACATGCATGATGGAAATAACTTGTTGAAAGTAAATTTAATTTCGCGTCACGGAAAGAAAAGGAACTTAAAACGTCATACAGAAAAAAAAAAAATAATAATTGGTTACTTAAATGGTTCTAACTCAGCCTGAAAAGATGTATTCAATTTAGATGGGCGCCGAGAAAACCGAAACATGGAACATTGCTGAATTAGGGAAACAGAGTTATTTATTTCGTTGTGATAAAGTTCACAACTACGGCGACATAATTTTGGCCAATCAGAACACTTGTCATGAAAACAATCCCGCCCCTTTTTTGTGGCTGTTTACGAGAAAAGAACATGCACGTGGATTACGCGAGTAAATTTAATTTCGTGTCACGGAAACGAAAGGCACTTAAAACGTCATACAGATAAAAATAATTGGTTACTGAAATGGTTCTAGCTCAGCCTGAAAAGATGTATTTTATCTCGATAGCCATCGAAAAATAGCGAAACATGGAACATTGCTGAACTAGGGAAATAAAGATATTTCTTTCCTTGTGATAAAGATCACAACTTCGGCATAATTTTGGCCAATCAGAACACTTGTCAGGAAAACAATCCCGCCCCTTTCTGTGGCTGTTTACGAGGAAAGAACTCGCACTTCGAGTAGGCGACACCATTGCACAAGGACTTGAAGGATATGATATATTATACAGGGTAAGTAATTCATGATATTGTCTTCAACTAACGTTGGTCTATCGAAAAATAGGTGCAATATGCCTTTTTTATAAGATTTTCTTGGTATCGTAGGTGTCGACATTTTCCGCCCAAAAAATACACAGCACTTGAAAAATTCAGCGTCAAATTCTTTCGTCTCTTGGCTTTAATTAAGTTAAAAACACACCGGTCGAAAGGTGGGTGTCATGGCAACCTCATGTTTCTCGACCAATCAAATAACCACCGTTAAGAATTTGGTACCATTAAAATCGCAAGTCATATTTTTCAAAATTTTCAGCAACACTGACATTCACGTCTGTTGACTGATACCACTACACTTCCCAATCACTCGGTGGCGAATTTATAACCTTCTAAAGTCACAGGGTTATCTTCTTCAACCTTAGGGTAAGCTCTTTTTAAACAAGAAAGCTTCTTATTTATATCAAACTAAAACTGGAGCAAATGCTGCAAATCAAAAGCTATTTTAAACGAAGAAAGATGGTGTAGTCATCATCGAGCATATTGTTTCACATTGATCTATTGAGAGCATATCCGTTCAGCATCCAAGCGTTCAAGAGCCAAATGTGCTTTGAACAGCGGAAGAGTACTAGAGATCCGACAGTTTTGTGCAGTACCAGGATAAAGACATGCACCAAGAGGCAAAAAATTGTGATCTCTCACTCGAAAATGTTGCTAACTGTTTGCCGTTCGTAAGTCGTTCAGCAGCCACTTAATTTTATTTTATACCATTTACTGAGGAGTTGGAAGAAAGTGTACTTGTGGAAAGATATAGACTGTAATGATATTCAGCACTGAAGCGCCTTGAAATGACAGCATAAAGGCACACTAGCTGCAAACAATGGAAATCAGAATGGACAATAGCTGTTCCTTCCTTTATCTTTTACACAATCATTTATCAACAATTTAGGACGCGTTGCTATACAAAATATGAAGTAATACGGGTTCTGGTCAATACAGCTGACCTGTAATGTCCCATGGCACAAAGGTATCTCGAAGTTCCTCTCGAAAACAATTGTTTTCTACCATCTGGGCTCCATAAATTGGGGTAAAATGATTGAGTTATTGATGTCTGCTCTGAATGTTGTATTACCCATGGTTTGGAGTGAATGGTGTCGTCTGTTTGAGGAGTACAGCAAAGGCGAAGATGGAAACGTACGCGTTTGTTAACGTCATGTCGGCTTGCTTTGGTACGCCAACCAAACCTGACTTTAAATTGTGAGCTGAAATAGAGAATTGGTCTCAGGCTGCTGGAGATGAATAAGAAGACCAGCTGGAAGAATAGGTTCAGGGTACTGGATTTCTGAATAATACGAGTGCTATGCGGAAATAACCAGCTCCTTCAACGCGAGTCAAAAAGTGGAGAAATGAAGCAAACCAGCGTAAAGTAAGCTCCAGTTCCATTAAGTTTGTTTCAAAGTTCATGGTCATAAACGATTGTTTTCCGTAGAAATTTACTCAACAGAGAATATGCTTTTTATCTGACGGCTGTCTCGGTCTTCTTCTGGTTTTTCTAGAGAACTGAGAAAAATTTTAATTTAAGGAAAATTTAAGAAATTGATTTTCATGTTGTTTTTGCTGATTGCCTTGAGAACAAAATAAGCCCGTCCCGCAGAAAGTTTTACAGATTTAGTAACTAGAATGTTTGTTGTAAGCTATCCATGTAGTTCCAGTTCTTTAACTGATGTACTATTAGAGAAAATGAGAGAAACATACTGCTTGTTTCACTAATAAATCTGAATGGTGGAGACACTGTGTAATTAGTTGGCCGTTTATTCCACCTAGAATATATATAATGAAAAGCCACCTACATGGAGGAAATCTATGATAGTAGTTTAACATTTGGTGCAAGTCTCAAGTTGCAGTGTTAAATGGGACTTGAGATATAGTGTTTTGAATTATTCAAGTTTTTATATTTTTTTTTAGTGGCATTTTGCATTAAGAAACATTTGGTGTTACAATGGCAACAATTAAGTGTTGACTTCAATGATTGGCATTTTTGAACATCCCTCATGGGTACCTACTTCCATGTAAATTTGAGCGGGAGGTCAAAATTTTTCATTTCCCACTTTGTTTGATTTTTACAGAGAATTGCTCTTAAAGGCGCGTATTGTATACGAGATTTATAAGGATCCTTTTTGTGATTGTATTAATGTCTATCATTGCCCCTGCAGTGTGCGATCGAAGCGCGTTAACACAAATCTTTTGCGAAATTTCAGCATTTCGCACTCCTGTCCCGACCCTTAGCAACAGAAACTCTTCTGAAAACTGATGATAATAAGTAAAAGCCACAAGGGATTTCCTTGGTTGTTTCAGCTAAAATATCAGCTTATGTCTTGTCCAAATAACACGACTTCTATACCACACGCTGAGTGAATAGTGCTTTTCGCGCACGCTGATTGGCTAGCTTGGAGGTGATTAGCCAAGTATTATTTACCTCCGAACAGCCGAAAAAAAAACAAAATGGTCTTTGTCGGTTTGTTGTCACAAATAATTAAAGTTACTCTTTAGTCCGCTAGTTATTCAGCTTGTGTGGTATATACTAAAACAATTATTCCCTACAGTGCCGCTTTGCGGCTCCGTAAATATCTACAACTATTCACATCCACGTCGGTGATCAATTTTTAATTATCCAATGCCCTGCACACGCAGTTTTCAAATTATTTTCATCAACATTGTTGCTGCCAAATAGTTATGGTTTTTCGCATTTCCTTTCTAGCCTTTAGAAGTTTCTTTGCATTGTCCTTTTACTTCAGTCTTTTTGCGGTTAGTCCAAGGATATGTTTACCCACGTACGATGTTAGGAACAAAGAAAGCTATTATCCTTTGTATTACCTAGACGTTCTTCTAACGTGTTCAGGAAAACTCTTAGTTCCGGTTAGCCTTTCAACGTGTTAACATCAAGTTTCTTAAGGCTTCTACGTTACAACTCGTGAAACTCCTCAAGCGGAGACAGAAGTAAGTATTGCATCCTTTTGTATTTTATAGTTCATTCTACTCCCGGAACAATTGTTTCTAAGTTTCATAGTTTCTTCTAGT
>JAHPZR010037947.1:0-2500 GCA_019787425.1 Platygyra sinensis | reverse complement strand
GGCAAAAAGCTATTATAACAACTCTTCAACAAGTAACAAATTCTTGCGGTTCTGCGTTCACAGCACAGCTAACTTGATAGATGAACACAATTTCTGATTGTCTCATTACTGTTTGGTCTCATTCCAGCGATCTTCCAACAGTAAGAATCGGATTAATACATGAATTAAACATACACGAGAGCGACTGTAGTTCCCAAACAAAGTCAAGAGATGGCGGATACATTTTGAGTACAGTAGTTAAAATTGTTATAATACCATATGGAAGATAACAGGCCACTAATGACACCTGGACCCATAGTACACTGGATACTGTTTTTCTGTATCGTGCTATATTCACTGAAGTTCTTCCCTCATTCGGTAGTTGATCTTGTTGAATATTGTCCCGTACTTGAGATTGATAATGGCGTAGCGTGAGATAGATTTTTGAGTAACAGAAGGTGGAGACTGCCACACAAATTAACGGTAATATACAGGAGATGGAGTCATGAATTAGTTCGTTGAACGGATATGCTAGTGAGGCAGCACTGCTCAAAAGGCAAGATATAATTACAAAAATTCTCACTCGCCTTATAGTTACAATCTGTCTGTATCTTAGACCCAACGATAAAGCGAGAAGTCTGTCTACACTTACTGCAGTTATAGTTTGGATCGAGACTCCGCTGAATGCTACGGCTACGGTATTATAAATGATATCCAAATAGTAACAAAGTGACGTATTGCCTGGAGAAAGTAGAAATGCGATGTAGAAAGGCTCTGAAATGAGGCCCATACTGAGATCAGACCAAACAAGGCATTTTAATAACAGTTTTGACGACGGATGGAGAGACGACACCTTTGGAAGAGCAGCAACGATCAGTGCATTCCCCAGAAACGCAGCGACTGATATAAGAATGTTTAATGTTAAAATAAATGTTTTTTCCTCGTCTACTACCCCTTTGTAGCAAAAGGATTCTGCAAAAGTCGTTTCGTTTCCATCGTTTGTTAAATTGGCCATGATAACTGATAATTTCATAGATCTGTGAAAATACCCAGAGATCTGTTAAAATATTCAGAATAGCAAGGAAGATGTTCTGGAGTTATTGTTTTCCTTTACCGCTGGCTCGTTACAATGTTTTTTGCCGTCCGTGGTAAAGAGTATTTCCTTTCACCTGAACTTAACAGCCACCTAAGGAATATAACCAAGAATAACGTGATAAGTTGTTAGCAGCATAGGGCCTATTGACCCGTCATCCTTGATCAATAATACCAATAGTTCTGCTTTTCTACAAATAATAATAATATATTACCAAGGCTTCGTAGCAGCGCGAAGTGAGATATCGCTTTGATGAACCAAACGATGTTTTCGAAGTTCATATGTTTAACATGTTTCAGATGAAACATTATCCATCGTCAGTTTTACAATGAAAAATAAAATGAAACTTTGCAGAAAGTAGTCTAACAAAGTGAGATATTAACAATAATAATTAAGGATGAAGGCGAGAAGATAAAAAACTAACAAACAAAAAGAATAAAACTATTTAAGCTAAGAAAACAAATTAGTATGAAAGCGATAAATTAAGATGTTTGACTTGGGAATTTAAAGACGGCTGCTCCCAAAGGATATGCGTGGCTTCTTTAATATTCAATTGGAAGCTTGTGGAAGCAGAATGGAGGATTTTAAAGCAATCTTCAGAACAAAGGGAACGACAATTTTCACACCTTCCCAAATGCTTAAAGATGTGGGAAGGATTGTCGGAGGAGAGATGCTTTACGATGCGAGTGGCGATGTGTCTATGGGTTTCACCCGGCAATATAACAGGCACTGCAGCCTGAACATGAGAACTTATGATTTGACTCGCGATCGTAAACCCGCAGGGCTAGGATCCTTGGCCTCAAACCAGCTCTTGATTTTAAACGGGGTGAACACCAACTTAATTTTCTAGGTCGCTGGAAAATGTGCGGACTAATTTCTTAATTCTGCGTTGTGCTGTTATGGAAAAAGGAACGATATACGGTAATTTAAAATACAAACAATTGTCCTTACGAGCAACGCTCTGAGAGGAACTGGGGGTGAAGTAATTGTTAAGAAATTTCCTTACAACATTCTCGATGGCGCTAGAAGGAAACAAATTCGTCTTTACTGTTTTGGTAAGCTTATTTATGTCCAGGTGAAAACCAGCCCAAGTGTTATTAATTTTAAATATTCGGTAAACCAGAGTTCTCACTAATCCTAATTTGTAACTAAAATAAAAAAAAAAACTATAATAATTAGCAAGAAGACCAGTGTAGGTCGTCTTCTGGAAAGCCGAGGTCATGATACCCTCATTGCTATTATTATCTAAAAAAAACATCTAAGAAGAGGAGCTTGTCGTTTTCTTCCCTCTCCATAGTAAACTTGATATTGAAGTTCTGGCTGGTAAGATAAAACATCCTGTTCGGTTTTAAACAAGCAAAGGTGTCGTCGACATATCTACGGTAAAACTCAATACCCGAATTAAATAAATATTGAAATTCTCTAACC
>JAHPZR010037945.1:0-42084 GCA_019787425.1 Platygyra sinensis | reverse complement strand
AAAAAAAAAAAATGCACAGGAAATTTGGAGCATACTAATACGTTAGCCAAAAATCAGTGTTATTGAATCATAAATAGCATACAAGGGCGACCTTGACCATAATGAACATCTGAAAAGTGATAAAAATCGGAACACTAAAATCTAGAAGTGAAAGCCAAAACAAACCAAATGAATGTTTGGCCGTTTGTTACTACTGGTTGATTTGCTAATAACCCTATCACAATTCCGCCACCAATGAAAACCAAAGTGCATAAAGCACTGTTTTTATACGTGTACACCTATACATGCAAACAATCTAGTACGAGTAATGACAATTGAGTGATAACAAAACGAAGTGATGAAAATTTGCAAGCTTACCAAAAAAACGCGTAGTTAACCTTTTCCTAAAGGCCTGTTTTTCCGCGTGCACACGGTTGTGTTAATACGGGTTTTTGGGTTTAAACAATTCTCTTATCCTATTGCTGTATGGACCCCTCTTTTAGGCTGCCAAGTGCAAACCAGGTTTTCTATACTCAGTCCTGTGCCAGACAAAGAAAGGTAGATTTTTCAAGCGCTGAAACATTTTGACACATTGGAAATTGTGATGTAAGAAGAATGAGCAATGAATGAACTACCTACAGTTGTTGAAATGTCCTGTTGTATATATGTTCCGGGGACGCATATCTAATTCGTCTGCGATACCGGAGCGAGTTTTTTAATATAGGTTCTGCGACGTGGGTTGTGCAGAACGAAATCATATGATATTTACAAAAGTATTTTAATTGAGAAAAACCTGGTCGGTGGTTCAGTGGTAAAATTCGACTGATTTTAATTGAATCGTCAACACTTTCTTTCCATCTGAAACAGACTGAAATCTCGACAAGAAGATCCTGTTCGGGACAAACGATGATCTCACAACCAGGCCACTTAATTAGGATCGACCTTGTCTGAGACTTGGATAATGTATTGACAAAAAGGACAACATAAAACGTTTAATTAGTTACCATAAAGCTGATTATTCTTCGAGGGAGAAGGAACAAAAAAAAAAGCGAGAAGAAAAAGTGGCCACGCTAAGAGTTAGAGTGAGAGAGAAACATTCTCTTCCCTTTTTTTAAAGTTCCCTGCTTCCCGAACGAAGAGAAAATAGGTAGTGTCTTCTCAAAAATTAACTCAAAGACCCGTTCCACACTGTACGCCCGAGCAATTTGTACTGAAACGCAACAATCACCGGGCATTCAGTTTGTGATTTGTGACAAGAGAATCACGTGATTGTCGTTACGTCATCGTTTACAAAGAGCGTAGTTTTCAAAATGCTTTTCGTCACCAAAGCCGGCGTTTTCAAAATCCTCCGGTTTAAAACCGTTTTGGAAGAGCTTCGTTTTTGTGAGTCAGACAGATTTTTGTGGACGGAAGGCCTAACCGGAGAAAGAAAGCTCTGCTTTGAGATTTCCCTCTGCATAGGTTAGACGGGTCTTGTACTAAACCATTTCCTGGGAAACCTAGTTTGAAGACAGGTGCGTTTGATCGTCATCTAAACCAGTAAAAGAAATTACAATTTTTATTCTTGTTATTAACAGGTGTCTGATGACAATGATCAGCCGTTATCTGCAGTTCTGTTGTCGCTGAGCGCGGGTCAGTTCCGTAGCAATAACCTGACTCTTGATAATGGCACAATGGTGTTTGGTAACTTGGTGAGTCTTGACTTCACGAGCGCTGTGTGCGCACAAGAGCTATTGAGCAGTAACACAATGCTCTATTTGTTTTGTAGGGTCCAGGACAGTACTTTTTCCGTCCGATGTTAAAAGAGTACACCTTTTCACCTGTTTCTCAGGTCTGTACCGCTGTTGAATGAATTAGGGGTAGTGTCACTCATTTATAGGCAATTTCAGCTCTGTTATATAACCTGCGTAAGTCAATAGTGTTCTGCCCTTGAGAAAGATACTCTATTCCTTTAGTGGGTTTCTCCAAACAGAATTTCAAATGGCTATGCTAGGCGAAGTGGGGCGGGGGGGAGGGGGGGGGATGTCTCTGATGGATTAGTAACCCATCTAGGGGAGAGTAAATGTTAAGCAATACTTGTAGTCGCTTAGCTAGGCGAGTTCAGCGTCAGCTTGTAGAATCACTACTGGCCAACGCGCCTTCTATTACCGTGGCGTGAAAATATGGAACAATTTAAACAAAGCCGAATTTAATTAAGCAAGGGAAACAACAAATACTAAAGCGTTTGATCAAAGAACTGATTCGAAACACAAACTGCATCAGATGATAATTATTGTATATCGTTACTAATATTTAGTTAATGTTATACATAGTTTTTTTTATTAATTAGTTAAATAAATAGCTTATTCGTTTATTTTATATTGATGCTGAAAAACCTTCTATAGGGATGCTCACTCAATAAAGTGTATGTATGTGATGATCAAGCTCAAACATTTCGAGTGGATATGTCTACTGTTTTGTCGTCTCCTCCTAAACTGTGCGTTTGTTCAGTGTTCAGTGCCTAATTCTTGTGCACTGTGTAAATCTGTTTACAGATGATAGATGTTGAGGAGGGTGCCACTGTTACAATGCATGTCAAAGGAAAAAGAGTGGCCTTCAGGTAAATCAACGCTGATGTTAGATTTTGCACTAAAGACAAATTTACCAGGTTTAATGTCTATCATGGTTAAAGTACCCATATCATCTAAATTTTTATTTCTTATCTGATTCTACATATCGCCCAATGAACTTCTGCGAAAAAGAATTCGATTTGGATAAAATGCATTCTTTTTTAGAAGTTTTAAAACCGTTCAAATTTGCCGCCATTTTGGTCCACCTCTCGCACCAGTCTTCCCCTGATTTGGAATGAGTTGTGACGTAGATTAAGGAACACGTGACTTCAGGCTTGACTCATCTTGCTTCTTTTACCTCTGTAAATTTAACTAAGTAGTTCATACAAGATGCTGGAAAAGAGCATTTTGCTTGGACTACGAAGCTAAATTTACAAAGGTAAAACAAGCGAGATAAGTCGAGCCTGAAGTCACACGTTCCTGAATCTACGTCACAACTCTGAGCATGTCGATCAGGTGGTCAGCGGCATGGGTAGACCGCAAGAAAATAGGATTTTCAGGTTTTTAAAGATTCATAAAAAATCGCTTTTTATCCAAATCGAAAAAGTCTTCCGCCGAAGTTCATTGCATGAAATATAGGATCAGATGGGAAAATAGAAATTTTGACGATATGGGCACTTTAAAGCAATGTGTTTGTGTGGGTTAAACAGAAACGCTGCTTTAGGAAAAAAACGAACTAAAAACCCCAAATCAGGTAATGCTCATTTTCAAGAGGAGTAAATTCATCGTTTTCTTTCGTAAATGCTGTACAGATTTTTTATAAAATAAAGAAAAGGCCAGATTAATAGTTTACCGTAAAATTATAAAGTTCCGAAACTAACCACAATTTTTTGCGGTTACTAGCAAATCCCTAAAGTAGATACACACGGAAAGTTGCGACGAAGATACTGCTCTCAAAGATATAATTATTAAACATGTTGTGAAAAGTGAATTTATCAACATGACACGAGCGTGAGACAAAGAGTCCCCTACAGGATTCGAACCCATGACCTCCCGAACACCGGGCGGGCACTATGTCCACTGAGCTACTCATTATGGGACTCGATAAAATGGATATTTTGGAGATAAAAGCAAACTGTACCAAATTATATGATATTTGTCATTGGTTGTTAACTTGATTTATTAGTCTGGTCGTAATGTTTGTAAGGCGAGATCTCGTTCTTTCTTTGCAGTTGTTTCGGTCAAATATCATCCCTTAATGGAGAGCCAGAAAAGGGAATAGCTATTGAGGTTGGTATTTATGTGCTCCGAAATAACAGGTGTTGTAATCGGACTGTGTGCCGTTGTATTCAAGTTTGTTTGTGCTTTTCTGTTTCTTTGTCTGTAAGGCTCTTCTTATTTGCTCTGTTTCCATTTACAGGCTGTCGGCCTCGATAGCTGCGAATCTTTTCAAGAAGAAACAGTTTCTGATCAAGACGGTCAATATCGCTTACGTGGACTTCAGGTTTGTTAAAAAAAATGTTATGTGTTTTCATCTTTTAGGTTCATTGCAATTGTGATCGGCTTAAATTCATCTGTCTGTGACATCAGTTTGCTGTACTCGGTACTTGGAAAACCAATCCGGGAAACATGCTGTGTTTTTAACCAATCAGAGGCGAGACAAACACCGAACATACGTACATTTTCCCGCGCTTATTGTCATCAGTATGTTTCCCGTTCATTTTACGACTGACACATTTCTTACTTAAAATTTCTCATTGATCTCTTGCGTTACTACCATTTTTTGCGGCAGACCAGATGTGTTATTAACTGTAAACTTTGTTTTATTAAAAAAAACTTGCTGCATGACTCAATTTGTAAGGAAGTGTGCGTTGTTCATGGCTGTGCACCGGTTTTTTTTTTCCTTTCAGCCCGGGTGCATGTATAGAGTTCGAGTGAAGACTGGAGATAGTAATCCGCACATTGAGCGAGCCTCGCCATCGTTCATCGACATACAGGTAAAATGACTGTTGATGGCATATGTTCAATAACCGTTAAGTTCTTGAGCAAGCGTGAGATCAAAATCGCTGTATATTTAGCAAATAAAGAAACCTAAGCCGTGTATTTCACTGTGATAAAACGCGACGGGAAATTTGAGATCATGAGGGAAATGTATTTCTACATTTCTCGAGTGTTCTCAAATGTCCGAAGTGTTTTATTACAGTGTGATACACGGCTTAGGCCTCTTCATTTGCTTTATGATGCAGAGGTAAGGCGGCGAAAAACAATAAAACACGCTTAAGAAATGAAACACGATTTTGACTCCAGATGAAACCTAGTATGTGACTTTTCAAATGCGTTCCTAGAGGCACCGTCTCTTTTTAACTTTGATATACTTTTAGACTTGAGCATGTGTGGCAACAGGGAACATTATCTAACTGTTGAATTTCTCTTATTTTATTGCAGGTTTCTGGCTCTGACCTTCAGAATGTAAACATGATCGCTTTCCGCCATGTCAATCAATTTGAAATTACCGGCAATGTTGTGACTGACAGCCAGTTCATTTCATCTCTTAAGGTAATTGTCTTCACAAATCATTCCAAAAGTTGTCAATGCTATCAGCTTTAGCAGCCATATCACACTTGGCACTACCAGATTCGCGGATATCCATCGCAATACAAGAAGTATCTTCTTAATAGGGGTCAGATAGTGCCTCTTCACAAATGTCGATGTATTGCTCCATAGTCTTAACAGAACTTAGAGCATACAACAAAAGAAATGCCTCTAGCCCCAAAATAATAACAGCTGTTACACTATGATGACAAATAAAATCGCAAGTTTACGAGAGCTGCTAAACTTCCGCGAAAAGGAAAAAAATCGCTAAATAACGTTCCCCGCTCATCACGAACAAGTGATAGAACGATGCCACAGCGCACGTAACGCTCACGGTAACTGTTACTTCGATCAGATTACATAGCACGTTTAGAGTCTCGTCACCTTGAAGCACTAAAATGAAGGTGGTGATGTTGAGCGGTTGAACAACTAGTCCCACAATTAAGTCAGTTGTGGCCAAGCAGGCGAGAGCAATGCCAGATTTGGTGCGAAGTTGTCGTTTTGTTTTCACAGCGATCATCACCAGAACGTTTAACAAAATAGTAAACGGGCAAGTGAAAGCATTCATGACAGTTTTGACGACGAATGCAGCGTACACAGCTGGCGAAATATTTGCTGGATCGAGAGGGAAAACCTCTAAATCACAACCAAGTGCGGTGTGGCTTTCTTCGGAGAGGTTCATCTTGGCTTAGTTGACAGGCTCTTTGCAGCGACTGCGCTCTCGTTGTGTCAAAAAAGAATGAGTGAAACGAGGTTATGTTTTTTCTGACAAAAATTAACATTTCTATCTATGCCTAAATTAATACATTAGAAAATTGCTGGAAATAGGGCGCAACGGACAATTGACTATTTCATGGACGCAACGTTCGATATTCTATTCACTTCAACAGCTGTTTTTTGATAAAACTACCTTGCTCTGCTGTGCTACATATATATGTACTTGATAATAAAAACTAGAAAGAAAACTCAAGTGCATTTGATCACTTCTTTTTACAGCTTTTTGTGTTGCATACGAACAGATTAAGCTTAAATTCAAACGGCTGAAAATTTTCGTTTCATGCATGGTTACATTGTTCTACGATTTTCAGATTAATATCCGTAGAAATGACGCCCGGAAATAAATGGTGTCCTATTTTAGCTCTTGAAACAAACAGAATTAGCACGAAATTTCGCTCAATTTTTAGCAGGGAATAAAACGGAGAAAATTTTATCATTTTGTATGTTTGTCGCTATTTTATTCTATCGATGATCTCCAACCCAGAATAACGAAAGCCTTGTTTCATTTGTTCTAGCAGTGTTTATTCGCAGCATCTCACTAAACAATAAAAGGGTCTTTTCTATACTCCTAGAAAGTGATCCTTCCTTTTGAAGATCATTTACTTCAGAAACACTATAGTCCGGTGCCGCAAAGCAACGCTTCCGGCAAACATATCTCCGCAGCGATTTTGATTCGTTAAGCTGGTCTTATAAGCAGGATATAAGAAAATCTATTACGAGAAAAAACTTCAATGTTGTTCATAAGGAACAATTTCTAACCGTCTGCTATCCTTACCATTCATTTGCTTTTTATTGTCCAAGTACGCCCACTTAATTAGTGCCCTTTGCTGTCAGCGAACTAAAAAGAGAAAGTGTTCCAAACGTCAAGAGATTTTGATAAAACTGTTGCTCCAGCAGTTTAATTGCCTTTTAATACACTCATTTTTGTCATAGTAATGTTTAAAAGTCGAGCAGCAGTGTTTTATCGGAGTATAGACCCGATAAAACACGTGCTGCGAGATTTTTGAACGGCTTCAAAAACATTCCACAAAAAGCGTGTGTCTTGGGAGTCCGAACAAAGGTTCAAATTGTGAGGGGAAGATATTAGCATTCAAGAAAAACAAGCTATGCCTTATCAGTATTCTTTATACATGTAAAAAGAATACTAACGAGGAGTGTTTTATCAGGATATAAAGCTCATGCACGTGACGCTTTATCGGTATTTGATAAGACTGTTAGGCTCATGAATGACTAATGAGTTTTTGAAGCAAGAATACTGTTTTCCGGCTCAGGCTGAATATTCTTATTTTTTGTCGAGTTTAGGCTGAAAATATTCAATCACTAGATTCGGTTTTCAGTGTGATATCCAGAATAACCAAGGTCGAGGTAAGGGATATCAGACTCAGCCTTCGGCTTCGGCTGATATCCCTTACCGAGACCTTGATTATTTTGGATATCACAAAAACCGAATCTAGTGATTGCTTTATTATACATTGAAAGAAAAAACTGGGTCATGTTTTTGCTTCTTCACTGACGGGAAACAACACAAAGCGCGCGAACGTACTTGACATGATTACCCATGACCTTGAGTGTCCTTGACATGATTATTGTATAATCTGTAGTTATGACATCACGGGCGCTGATTTCGAAAACTCATTGTACGCTTTCGGCCAATCAGAAAAGGGTTGGAGAGTTCAATGTATAATAATAGGAATACAAACTACAATCATTGCCATAAAATTAATTTGCGAGTTTTAAGAATGATTTTAAGAATAAAGCCGAGGCTGAGATTTTGCAAAGAATGTAATTTTATGTTAAGATTTTGTAAAAACAGCTATACATATTCAACTCCAATACATTCTAGAAAGGAAATGTCATACGGCAGTCTACGAATATTTACAAGAATATAAACCTTCTGCCTAAAATCGGCAGAAAAGTAAGAACATTTAGCCTGGACCTCGAAAACAATGTTCTTACAAAAAGGTATGTACATTTTGAAGAAAAAACTACCATCCAAAATGCCCTAATTTCAAAAGTTCATTTTTCTTTCCGCCCAACTGATTGATACTTTACTTTGTTAGAAGTAGATTGAAAGTGAATTTAAAAAATGGCCCCAAGGCCCCGTTTACAAGCGTCTGGACAAATTTGTGCACGGACGAATTTTGTTCCTGGACCGCCTGTTTACATGGATCCGTGCAAATTCTATTGCAGCGGTGTTTACACGGATCCGTGCAAAGTTTAGACTAGTCGCGGCATTTGATTCCAGGCCATAACCGCGCTATCTGAGCGAACAGTTGTACGGTTCGGGTGTTTACACGAGTCCGTACAAATATGGAACCGTGCCGGTCAAAAAGTTGACCTACTTTTTTCAGCTCCCAAACTTACACACTTAGCCGTTCAAAAATTCGTCCAGTTCCGCCGGCCTCGTGTAAACGCAAGGTGGAACCGTGTACGTTTTTGTCCGTGCAAAGATTTGTCCGGACCCGTGTAAACGGGGCCTTAAACTTTTAGATGGTTTAATTCAAGGCCCATTCTGCAGCAGCGCACATTTATAAAATTAGCCCATTGCAAAAAGCAATATTTTCAAACCAAGCATGCTAAACTTTATACTAAACCTTAGTAAGTCTAAAGTTCTTTTAGAAACCTGTGATAAAAAATAAATTTGGGAGAGAAAGTTGACTTTGGAAAGGCGACGGCGGATAACAGTCCGAAATAGAAGATGACGAGTGTAGGGTGTCAAGTGACAAATGACACTTAGAAAATAGGAATGACAGTGGCCAAAAAATAGGAAATAAATAGGAATTCTCACCCCAAAATAGGACAAAAATGGAGAGTTCCATCCTCTTAACACTCCCAACAGCAACTCTGTTACACAACCCTGGCATACATCCGCAATTTATTGCGATATAAACAAAAACAAGTGTTACTACCTATGTTACCGAGCACAAGTCATCCAACAACAATTACCAGATTCGCAATTTCATTAGATCCTTCTCAAGATGCCTTTAATTAAAGTCATTAGTCCTTAAAACTGAGAGAATGATATGCAAAAATAATTTGCAGGCCAAAAATAGGAAAAAACAGGAAAAAATAGGAACTTTCCACCTCAATAGCGTCCTTCGTTTGGAAACCAGCGCATTTAAAATGCCAGAGTTATGGCGGTGCGTGACATAAAGCTAAGATGGCGTTTGTCAAAAAGTAAACACTGATTTCTTAAATTTTAGCCATTTTAGGACTTGAAGTATTAGAATAGTGCTGCGTAGTTGTTTTTTGGTTCGCTTCAGATAATCAGTCGACTGAGATAGCCAAAGTAAGTCCAGATGTTTACACTATTTATCGGCCGCCATACTGGAGGACCAGTCTAAGGTCCTCCATTATAGCGGCTCCATACCAGGCTCCATAATGTTGCGCGTACCATTTCGACGAATATCTCAACTTTGGGACGGCGCACACCTTAAAGTTGGAAAACTGTTTTCTTTATTTATCGTTTACAATATCACACTTTCTTGACTTTATTCACTGAATGGTTTTTAATTTAATTTTTTATTGCGTGACAACGAACACACTATAAAGGACTGACCATATTGGTGGTTTGCATCGAAAATAAAAATCGTAACCATTCATTGATAGACAAAAAACATCCCCGAGATTTAGGTCTGTGCGGTTTTTCATTGCCGCGTTATTCGGTAAACAGTTTCACCTAAATTTATAGAGCTTTGTATGGAGACGCCATGTTGGTGCCCTTCCTAGGGACAGCAACATGGCGGCCGGAAACCAACAGAAACATTTGTCACTGAGTTTTGCCACTGAAACGAAAAATTATTACTCTAGAGTTCTGAGACATTGAAAGTAATACTTCTTCTAGTGCAAGATCTGTTCAGTTACCAAAAACGTAAGCGATAATCGCTCTTTTGACCTACGCGTGATCCTTCTCGGACCGCCATTTAATGTCACGCAACGCATAAACTTGGAAATTCAAATGTCCTCTATAAGAAAATGAGGAAACCTATCGAGCGTAAACGTCGTAAAACGCCAAGTTTTGATAAGGTCTTATGTCTGATAACACTAAAACGCCAATAGGATTGCTAATTTGTAATTTTGGAAAATGATGACGT
The DNA here is from genome assembly GCA_019787425.1 of Platygyra sinensis. Lineage (NCBI taxonomy): Eukaryota > Metazoa > Cnidaria > Anthozoa > Scleractinia > Merulinidae > Platygyra > Platygyra sinensis. The sequence continues at coordinate 32,093 of JAHPZR010037945.1, read as the reverse complement.
CACATGAAAACAAAGAATAGGCGCGGTAAGCACAAGTTACCAGGGTAAAAGAAAACTTGTTAACAGAGTAGGGCGCGTTATTTTTGTCACCACTTAATTTGCTACATTGCCACACCGTGGGTACAAAAATATTCCTTCAATGTATCACCGTGAATAGTGGCGGCTTTTAACCGCACGTTTTCCCTTCCTTGAAGTATTGCCTCCCTGGCCATTTCCTGACCTCTGAAAACCGTGTATTTTCCAACTAACCGAAGGCTTGGAACAGGTTTACGAATACAGCCCCGAAAGAAGAACCTTTTTAACATCATCATCATCAGAGACGCACATCGCAGTTTGCCTCGTTCCTGTACGGCTTTTTACCGCGCCTTCACGGTCAATTGATTTCGGTGACGTAATCAAGACGAACGGCTTTTTCGCCTCGGACCACGTGACCCGAAAACAATTGACCGGGGCGAAATATTGAGGCCTAGCAACAAGGCAACATCACTGGCGCAGTAGCTTGCCTCAAGAATACTAGCGAGCTCAATTGGAAAGCAAGAAAGCATTTTCTCAAGCTAGATCGAGGCATAGAAGAGACAGGAGTAACTTTTAAATTAAAATTCCTTTCCAAGTGGAGCTTGTAACACGGATGTCTCTAGTGGAGTTACTTTGATATTATTAGTTAAACAAAGTGAATTGTAAAAAATCCTAAATCCAAAAGCTTTGTTATCTTCGACGTATTTCCTTGAGTTTTTTCTTGTTCTTAAAAGGATCCTCCATCTGAGGCTGCAGTTGGTCAGCAGACACACCTTGTACGAGCTGAGGAACTTGTTGAAGAAATGGAATAACCTGAAATGGAACCAAACCACTCAGATGGGCATGAATTCAACTTAACAACACCATAAACGAAATCGCACATTTAAAGTTTAGCAATACCTTGTTGTGGTTCACAGCTAAAAGAATTAGAAGAACCAACAGAGGTAAGGTGAGAAACGAGCCTTGAGTGGGTTCTGGTTCAGCTTTACGTGGCTGAGGAAATAACAACAACAGATTGACTTTCAGTTTATTATGTAAGAGACGACAGGTGCGGAGTTTTAAGAATGAAGGGATAAGTTTGATGATGAAGGATTAAGACCGAGCTCGAAAGTTACTCGAAATCTGAACACTCTCTGGATGAATGCAGTAGTTAACATGTAAATTAGTGCAGAGGTGAGGCGAGGGAGGGAGGGAGGGAGGGGAGGGCAGAAGAGGGAAGAAGAGGAGAGGGGAAAGAAGGGGAAGGAAGGGGAGGGGAGGGGAGGGAAAGGAAGAGGAGGGAAGGGGAAAAGATAAGGAGGAGGGAGGCGTCTGCAAAATAGAGAGCTCACCTGTGGTTCAAATTTAAACGTGACATGAGCCCGCACTCCAGTGGCAGTGACAGTAGATTCAGGTCGTACGAAATTATAATTTAAGGTGGAGAGAGAAGAGTCCAAACGAACAATGTAAACGAGTCCGTCATTAGGCACGGAGGGAAACTGGAAGTAGCTGGCCACGCTGACGGGCGTGGTAAACACTGGGGTATCTGGATTGTTTTCTGGGGACAGCGTGACCTAAAGAAAAGAAAAACACATATTAAATATTGCATTAATTTCTTTACTCTCTCGTCTCCTTTTGAGGTCGTGTGGTCAGCTGTTGGATCAGGATTAGTCACGCTGATGAGTTGTCACGCTGTTGGGTAGATCATGCAGTTGCGTAACCTACAATCTTGGACAAAATAAATGGAACATCTGGACCAGCCCTCCCCCCATTTCAATGATGCCAAAATGGCGCGCTTTTGCTCCTTCGCGCCTTCATCATTAGGGAGCTTAAGCACGCACGTTTTTGAGACGCGGACGGCAACCGGAAGTGAGATGTTTTCACTTTTAACTTGCCCGCAGACAACCACATTCACATTGCTAAGTATCTTGTCTCCATTAGAGACGAGCAGTATAAAAATCTGGGAGAAAATACTTTCCTTGCACGCGAAATGTTCTCTTCCGGTTGCCGTCCGCGTCTCAAAAACGTGCGTGCTTAAGCTCCTTAATGCTTTGGGGGGGGGGGGGGGGGGATGGGGGATAATTGTTCCATTTTATACTGTCCAAGATTGTAGAACTGAATAGTCACGCTGTTGAATACCCATGCTAGTGAGAAGTCACGCTGTTGAGTAGCCAGGCTACCGAGAAGTCACGCTGTTAGGTGATCACCCTACTGAGAAGTCAGGCTGTTGGGAGTCATGCTACTAAGAACTCACGCTGTTGGGAGTCACGCCACTACGTTACGCTGTTGAGAAGTCACGCTCCCGAGAACCGTTTCGTGACCACTAAATGGCAGCTTTAAGATCTTTGAGACTGTTGATTTCCGAGCGATTTTTTTTCCTTTTCGCGGAAGTTTAGCAGCTCTCGTAAACTTGCGATTTTATTTGTCATCATAGTGTAACAGCTGTTATTATTTTGGGGCTAGAGGCATTTCTTTTGTTGTATGCTCTAAGTTCTGTTAAGACTATGGAGCAATACATCGACATTTGTGAAGAGGCACTATCTGACCCCTATTAAGAAGATACTTCTTGTATTGCGATGGATATCCGCGAATCTGGTAGTGCCAAGTGTGATATGGCTGCTAAAGCTGATAGCATTGACAACTTTTGGAATGATTTGTGAAGACAATTACCTTAAGAGATGAAATGAACTGGCTGTCAGTCACAACATTGCCGGTAATTTCAAATTGATTGACATGGCGGAAAGCGATCATGTTTACATTCTGAAGGTCAGAGCCAGAAACCTGCAATAAAATAAGAGAAATTCAACAGTTAGATAATGTTCCCTGTTGCCACACATGCTCAAGTCTAAAAGTATATCAAAGTTAAAAAGAGACGGTGCCTCTAGGAACGCATTTGAAAAGTCACATACTAGGTTTCATCTGGAGTCAAAATCGTGTTTCATTTCTTAAGCGTGTTTTATTGTTTTTCGCCGCCTTACCTCTGCATCATAAAGCAAATGAAGAGGCCTAAGCCGTGTATCACACTGTAATAAAACACTTCGGACATTTGAGAACACTCGAGAAATGTAGAAATACATTTCCCTCATGATCTCAAATTTCCCGTCGCGTTTTATCACAGTGAAATACACGGCTTAGGTTTCTTTATTTGCTAAATATACAGCGATTTTGATCTCACGCTTGCTCAAGAACTTAACGGTTATTGAACATATGCCATCAACAGTCATTTTACCTGTATGTCGATGAACGATGGCGAGGCTCGCTCAATGTGCGGATTACTATCTCCAGTCTTCACTCGAACTCTATACATGCACCCGGGCTGAAAGGAAAAAAAAAACCGGTGCACAGCCATGAACAACGCACACTTCCTTACAAATTGAGTCATGCAGCAAGTTTTTTTTAATAAAACAAAGTTTACAGTTAATAACACATCTGGTCTGCCGCAAAAAATGGTAGTAACGCAAGAGATCAATGAGAAATTTTAAGTAAGAAATGTGTCAGTCGTAAAATGAACGGGAAACATACTGATGACAATAAGCGCGGGAAAATGTACGTATGTTCGGTGTTTGTCTCGCCTCTGATTGGTTAAAAACACAGCATGTTTCCCGGATTGGTTTTCCAAGTACCGAGTACAGCAAACTGATGTCACAGACAGATGAATTTAAGCCGATCACAATTTGCAATGAACCTAAAAGATGAAAACACATAACATTTTTTTAACAAACCTGAAGTCCACGTAAGCGATATTGACCGTCTTGATCAGAAACTGTTTCTTCTTGAAAAGATTCGCAGCTATCGAGGCCGACAGCCTGTAAATGGAAACAGAGCAAATAAGAAGAGCCTTACAGACAAAGAAACAGAAAAGCACAAACAAACTTGAATACAACGGCACACAGTCCGATTACAACACCTGTTATTTCGGAGCACATAAATACCAACCTCAATAGCTATTCCCTTTTCTGGCTCTCCATTAAGGGATGATATTTGACCGAAACAACTGCAAAGAAAGAACGAGATCTCGCCTTACAAACATTACGACCAGACTAATAAATCAAGTTAACAACCAATGACAAATATCATATAATTTGGTACAGTTTGCTTTTATCTCCAAAATATCCATTTTATCGAGTCCCATAATGAGTAGCTCAGTGGACATAGTGCCCGCCCGGTGTTCGGGAGGTCATGGGTTCGAATCCTGTAGGGGACTCTTTGTCTCACGCTCGTGTCATGTTGATAAATTCACTTTTCACAACATGTTTAATAATTATATCTTTGAGAGCAGTATCTTCGTCGCAACTTTCCGTGTGTATCTACTTTAGGGATTTGCTAGTAACCGCAAAAAATTGTGGTTAGTTTCGGAACTTTATAATTTTACGGTAAACTATTAATCTGGCCTTTTCTTTATTTTATAAAAAATCTGTACAGCATTTACGAAAGAAAACGATGAATTTACTCCTCTTGAAAATGAGCATTACCTGATTTGGGGTTTTTAGTTCGTTTTTTTCCTAAAGCAGCGTTTCTGTTTAACCCACACAAACACATTGCTTTAAAGTGCCCATATCGTCAAAATTTCTATTTTCCCATCTGATCCTATATTTCATGCAATGAACTTCGGCGGAAGACTTTTTCGATTTGGATAAAAAGCGATTTTTTATGAATCTTTAAAAACCTGAAAATCCTATTTTCTTGCGGTCTACCCATGCCGCTGACCACCTGATCGACATGCTCAGAGTTGTGACGTAGATTCAGGAACGTGTGACTTCAGGCTCGACTTATCTCGCTTGTTTTACCTTTGTAAATTTAGCTTCGTAGTCCAAGCAAAATGCTCTTTTCCAGCATCTTGTATGAACTACTTAGTTAAATTTACAGAGGTAAAAGAAGCAAGATGAGTCAAGCCTGAAGTCACGTGTTCCTTAATCTACGTCACAACTCATTCCAAATCAGGGGAAGACTGGTGCGAGAGGTGGACCAAAATGGCGGCAAATTTGAACGGTTTTAAAACTTCTAAAAAAGAATGCATTTTATCCAAATCGAATTCTTTTTCGCAGAAGTTCATTGGGCGATATGTAGAATCAGATAAGAAAATAAAAATTTAGATGATATGGGTACTTTAACCATGATAGACATTAAACCTGGTAAATTTGTCTTTAGTGCAAAATCTAACATCAGCGTTGATTTACCTGAAGGCCACTCTTTTTCCTTTGACATGCATTGTAACAGTGGCACCCTCCTCAACATCTATCATCTGTAAACAGATTTACACAGTGCACAAGAATTAGGCACTGAACACTGAACAAACGCACAGTTTAGGAGGAGACGACAAAACAGTAGACATATCCACTCGAAATGTTTGAGCTTGATCATCACATACATACACTTTATTGAGTGAGCATCCCTATAGAAGGTTTTTCAGCATCAATATAAAATAAACGAATAAGCTATTTATTTAACTAATTAATAAAAAAACTATGTATAACATTAACTAAATATTAGTAACGATATACAATAATTATCATCTGATGCAGTTTGTGTTTCGAATCAGTTCTTTGATCAAACGCTTTAGTATTTGTTGTTTCCCTTGCTTAATTAAATTCGGCTTTGTTTAAATTGTTCCATATTTTCACGCCACGGTAATAGAAGGCGCGTTGGCCAGTAGTGATTCTACAAGCTGACGCTGAACTCGCCTAGCTAAGCGACTACAAGTATTGCTTAACATTTACTCTCCCCTAGATGGGTTACTAATCCATCAGAGACATCCCCCCCCCTCCCCCCCGCCCCACTTCGCCTAGCATAGCCATTTGAAATTCTGTTTGGAGAAACCCACTAAAGGAATAGAGTATCTTTCTCAAGGGCAGAACACTATTGACTTACGCAGGTATATAACAGAGCTGAAATTGCCTATAAATGAGTGACACTACCCCTAATTCATTCAACAGCGGTACAGACCTGAGAAACAGGTGAAAAGGTGTACTCTTTTAACATCGGACGGAAAAAGTACTGTCCTGGACCCTACAAAACAAATAGAGCATTGTGTTACTGCTCAATAGCTCTTGTGCGCACACAGCGCTCGTGAAGTCAAGACTCACCAAGTTACCAAACACCATTGTGCCATTATCAAGAGTCAGGTTATTGCTACGGAACTGACCCGCGCTCAGCGACAACAGAACTGCAGATAACGGCTGATCATTGTCATCAGACACCTGTTAATAACAAGAATAAAAATTGTAATTTCTTTTACTGGTTTAGATGACGATCAAACGCACCTGTCTTCAAACTAGGTTTCCCAGGAAATGGTTTAGTACAAGACCCGTCTAACCTATGCAGAGGGAAATCTCAAAGCAGAGCTTTCTTTCTCCGGTTAGGCCTTCCGTCCACAAAAATCTGTCTGACTCACAAAAACGAAGCTCTTCCAAAACGGTTTTAAACCGGAGGATTTTGAAAACGCCGGCTTTGGTGACGAAAAGCATTTTGAAAACTACGCTCTTTGTAAACGATGACGTAACGACAATCACGTGATTCTCTTGTCACAAATCACAAACTGAATGCCCGGTGATTGTTGCGTTTCAGTACAAATTGCTCGGGCGTACAGTGTGGAACGGGTCTTTGAGTTAATTTTTTGAGAAGACACTACCTATTTTCTCTTCGTTCGGGAAGCAGGGAACTTTAAAAAAAGGGAAGAGAATGTTTCTCTCTCACTCTAACTCTTAGCGTGGCCACTTTTTCTTCTCGCTTTTTTTTTTGTTCCTTCTCCCTCGAAGAATAATCAGCTTTATGGTAACTAATTAAACGTTTTATGTTGTCCTTTTTGTCAATACATTATCCAAGTCTCAGACAAGGTCGATCCTAATTAAGTGGCCTGGTTGTGAGATCATCGTTTGTCCCGAACAGGATCTTCTTGTCGAGATTTCAGTCTGTTTCAGATGGAAAGAAAGTGTTGACGATTCAATTAAAATCAGTCGAATTTTACCAAGACCAACGACCAGTTTCTCAATTAAAATATTTTAAACATAATTGATTTCTGCCAACCACTAAGAAACCTAATAACAAACCGCTCCGGTACGCAGACAATTAGATATGGTCCACAGACATATATCAACAGGACATTCAACTACTGTATGTTCATTCATTGCTCATTCTTCTTACCACAATTTCAATTTGTCCAAGTTTCAGCGCTTGAAAATCTCCTTTCTTGTCTGGCACAGGGCTGAGTATAAAAACCTTGTTTGCTTGCAGCCTAAAAAGGGGTCAACAGAATGGGATAAGGACATTGTTTTGCCAAAAACCGTATTAAACAACTGTAAACGGAAAAAACAGGCCTTTTGGAAAGGTTAAATAAGCGTTTTTTGGTAGCTTGCAAATTTCATCACTCGTTTTTATCACTCAATTTTCATTACTCGTACTAGATTTTGCTGTATAGTGTACTATAAAACAGTGCTTTATGCACTTTGGTTCATTGGTGGAGGATTGTGTAGGTTACTAGAAATCAACCAGTAGTACAAACGGTAAAATATCATTTGGTTGTTTTGGCTTCACTTCTAGATTTTAGTGTTAGGATTTTTCACTTTTCAGATGTTCATTAGGTCAAGTTCGCCTTGTATGCTATTTATGATTCATAACACTGATTTTCTACGTATTAGTATGCTCAAATTTCTGTGCATTTCCCGGTGCATATTTGAGACCCCATTGCATAGATATTACTCAAGACACACTTTTTTGTCCTTAATCTCGGCTTTAGAATGATATAGGGTACAACCGTGACAATATGTTATACATTTGCTTTGAATCTTAGATGAGAGAGACTAGATAGATTTGCATTCTCCAAGAACTTCTTAGCTTAGCACCGTTTACCACATAGTGGAGGCAGCGTGGCCGAGTGGTTTAGGGCGCTGGATTTGAAATCTGGAGGTCCCAGGTTCAAATCCTCCACCCTGCTGCTATATGGATTTGTTCTCGGTACGCCCGAGTTCAACTCCTCGACTGCGTTGTGTAAATAGCCAACTGGTCAGCCTCCCGCCAGTTGGGATTCTTAATAGTTTATGTTCTATTTGAAATATTCAGTTGTTATTTACAGTGTCCCCAATTAGCACTGCTGTGCTAAATACATACGACACTTAAATAAAGTTATTATTATTATTATTATTATTATCAACAACACATAATTAAACTAAAATAATGGTCGTTCAGTTTATTTGTCACTAAGGTGCGGTTAATAATCGATCATTCCACAACACTTACCAGGAAGTATTCAATGCCTCCATGAAGAGGACCCACCCTGACACAGAAAAAATGAAACCAATGTCAACGTACACGAAATTTTTGTATAATTTCATAATCATATTCATTAACAAAATACAAACAAACCAACTTGTATTTTCCATTGCTGTCTGTTTCGACTGTGATGTCAGCTATGGGCTTCTCACCGCCTGATGAAATGACAATCTGTACACCGCTCAGGGGAGGGGTAATTTGTCCCTCGATGAAGACACCTTTTCTTCCTTCAAATTCCGCCCACGCTGCTGGACAGTCATCTGACCAAGTAGAAAATTCAAGTAAATTCAAATTCAAGTAGTCCTCGTTTGCAAGTGCAGCTGGTGAGATTAGGCACGCAAGTGGTTTGTTTCAGCTGCAGAGCTACAAGGAAATATTCACCTTCGCTGCTGAAATAAAGCACTTGCACGCAAAAATCCCACCCGCTTGGCAGACTAACAGAAGGTAGACATGTCTGGTTGTTATCGAGAATCACAGAGCTACTTAGTATGGAATAAACTGCTTGCAAGAAACCGACGTAAGTTTCAAAGAAAAACCATGTCGCAATTTGCTTTTTAAGATAATATCACGGCAGAGTTTGACCGCTTTCCATTGTCTTGCTCAAGAATACAACACAAAGTCCCTTGCTAGATCAAGAAGAGAATGATCGATCTGAAGCCCCTTTCATTATTTATTAAGCAGTTTTCATTGCAAAGTGGTCGTCATACCGGAGATGGTAACAACTCTGCTTGCAGGGTAAAACAGCAGCTCTGATGACGCTGGGGTGACTTCAAACTCCTCACCACGCCTAAACACAAGAGACTCTGTTAGGAGGTTCACATACAATTTAACAATAACTATCAATATGAGGCATAATTAGTGTGAGATATACAATGTAGACAAATCAAAAATATCTGTCCATCAAGGTAAGTAGAGTAAAACAAAGTAAAGCTTTGTTGAAAATAAAAGTGATCAACATGACACGAGCCTGAGACAAAGAAACATCCGAGTCCCCGATAAGAATCGAACCCATGACCTCACCGGGCGGGCGCTCTATCCACTGAGCTACGAGATCTCATAAAGAGCAAGATCATTTCACTGAATTCATATGTGAGCTTTGTTGTAGCGCAGTCACTCAGAAGACTGACGTTTAACACTGAAGGGTGTAGGCACTAATACAGTCCGAAATTCCACCCCGCCGCTGTACCAAGATGGAGTGCCAATCCATTGCAGACCAGACGAAACGAGACAAGGCGAGACGAGACGGAAAGGGATGGGACGGGACGGGATGGGAGGTAAACCCTCATCCCGACTTTTTGACGTGATTTTCCCTAACATTTGCCAGTAATACACTTGCGTGGACAGATGCACTGTGAGAGTAAAACGCCTTTGCCAAGAACAGCATACAACTGAAAACTTGAGGCAAACAACAGACTAAACAAGCCGTATATAATCACCAACTGTACTTCAGACTGAATTGTGAATGTGACTAAAGATTTAAACAGATCAATTTTATTCACTTACCTTCCCCAGTGTGAAAAGTTGTATAAAAGCTCGTGTTTCTGCTCTTCAGGCTTACTGCTATTTAAATCACCCTCATCTTTCTTTCTTTTGATTCCAGTTGTAACGGTCCGATGGTTGTGACCTCTTTAGATTTCAGGGACCTTGTAATTAAGAACCAATAAGCAAATTTAGCAGTTTTCACTTGAGCGTCCAAAGTAATTTGACCTTTTCTCGCGCGGTAATAGGCCATTTCCGAGTTCCCTTGTTCCTCTGTTTCAAAGCGAGTCTAAATTCGAAACCATTTTTATGAAAATGACTTTGACTTTCATGAAATTGAAACTGCATGCAGAACTCACTTTTATCAGTGTCGGACATTAGCACTCGCCCGCTCGCCCAGGCGAGTGTGAGAAGTGTCGGGCGAGTGCAAATTCTCGATCACTTGCCCATTTGGCGAGTGCAATTTTTGTCACCAAGAAATTATTTAAATATCAAAATAATGTTCTTACACTCCATTTTGGCAAGAAAATTCCTAAACATAAACTTACCATTTCTATTTTACAAAGTTTTGTATTACTACTAAGGCAAGTGACATACTACATTCGGCTAAACAATATGACCTTCCTCTAGTGATAATTACATATCGCATCTACTTGTACAAAGTAATACTGCTGGTCACTATCGAGCCATCGGTGATCAGGTAAATATGGCGCCTAAAATAGAGACCGCTCCTGAGAAGAACAGACACGTTTGCTCGCAAACTGCAGGGATTTCACGAAGATTCATCAATAAAAAATCTACTTGAAATATAAAGTAAGTGCTTCCATTGTGTTTCCTTGGGATTTAAGGTCTTTAAATAGAATTTTTCATTGAGGAAATAATCCTCGGTCTGCCATAGTGCTTGATGACGTTACAAGCGAATTGTTTTCCGTACTTTCCCAGCTTTCTGATCATTGCGTGTTCTCCCGTAAATTGATCGCGTACAAAATAAAAAATGTGGATATATATTTCAAGAGTCTCCAAAGTAGTCGAAGAGAAAAAGGAAGGAAAAAGCCCGAAAGCTACCTGTGATCAGTCCAAGGAATAAAAGATGACTAAAATGGTTGGAAAAATGCGGGGTTTGGAAGGGGAGGGGGGGGGGGGTAAATTTTTGGGCGAGTGAAAACTGGTCCGGGCGAGTGCATTTTGAGGGTCACTCGCCCGAATGGCGGAGTGCTCTCAAAATTAAGTGTCCAACCCTGCTTTTATATGAAGGGTTCCGCACTTAGACTCGTTTTGAAACAAAGGCACAAGAGAAACTCTGAAATGGCCCATGTTTTTAGCTATCGTGAAAGTTCAGCAAGCGAAATCAAGTAACAATGGGCACTTTCAATTTGATAAAATAATCCTGGGTTGAATTGGGCACCGGATATTTCCAGTGACGAATGGAACAAAATTTTCCGGAGTTTCCGAAATAAGGAACATCCCTACGATGTACATCGAAATTTTCGGAAATGTCTCTACTTATTATAATACTGTAGTTAATGGATTAATCACTAGTAATCTCTAGTACTTATTTTTACTTATGCTAACGGTCACTTATTAACAGTCATAGCGTTACTTACATTACAGTGCGAAACAAAACATCACTTACATTACAGTACAAAGCACGATTTACTGATTGAACCTACTTGCCTACTTAAAATTACTTGAATTACTTTACAAAACGACACCTTAGTTGCTTTCTATTTATAGTACAGGGTAGATTTAGAGACAGTCTGGTAGAAAAAAAAGATAAGATTTTGGGCTTTTGGTTTAGCGTGTCTGTATCAATTGGCTAGTTAAATCAGAGAAAATCAGTGATTTAGGAGAGAGCACATTTCTCCACTTGCCATTGTAGTATAACTTTTCTTTGAAATTCCTGCATGTTAGGTTTCTTGTGCAGACACTTACAGACGTAAATGTCTTGTTTTAGAATGATGACGAAAAGGTGGTAGTCTGCGTCTTGGGTAACCGGTCAAAGGAGTTAAACGGGGGATGTCATTAAAGGTTATTTGCTTATTTGAAAGTGTAATGTCGGTGTCATTTTCATGGTTGAACCATGATATGGCTTTCAAGTAAAATGGCTGTTGTTACAGTACAGTGTAGAAATGTATGTTCTATAGAGTCTGGTAGGAAACAAAGAGTGCATGCTTCATCCTCAACTAGTCTGAATTTGAAAAGCTCCTTTTTGGTCATTATTATTTTGTGCAGTAACCTGAATGAGAATTGTCTTAACTTATTATCCTTTGTGGATTTATATATAAACGAAATTTTTTTCCCCCAATCTGTGAAATAATCAGGGAAATTGTTTTTACAATTTTTAATGCCAGTCGGCTCGGTGATACCGTTTCCACTGAGAAGTTTATAGTAGTTTTTGCAGCGCATTTCAGTTAAGTCTAAAGTTAAATCTGGGGTAGCAATCACTGAAGAAGACAGTTTAGCTGAATCTGAGGGTATTTCAATTGTAGCAGCTTTCTTTTTTAAGTCCGATGGAATAGCAGCAATTAATTGCAGGTAGTAAAGAAAATTTGTTTTAATTTCAAACTTGTTTTGGAATTCTTCAAGCGTTAAGAAATTCGGAAATGCTTTACCGTTAATTTCTGTTCCATTTGACTTTTCTTCTTGAATTTCCGAAGTCATTCGACCGAAAAGTTTTCGGTCGAATGATTCGCTTTTCGGAAATTCAACCATTTCCAGATTTTCTGAAAACTTTCCCAGGAAATTTCTGTATCACTTGTCCCCAATTCAACATTCTCGTATCTTTTGTTGGTACATAACACAACGAAAGCCAACGACCTGACTCTATCTGAATCAACTATCAAACATACAGGTATTGCATCACTGTACGTTCAGTGTTTAAAAAGGCTCACCTGATTTGCACTGTGATATCGCTTGTGTGTTCCAGGGTTTTGATTGTTCCAGAGAGCAAATGCTTGATAGCGGTTAATGTAAGCACAGAGGGGGCAGAGCTAAAACAATTATAAACAGTGTGAGCTAAATACATGTACAGAAACAATCCGGTTATAAAAAGCGTGATTGGCTTTCCTTCTAGTTGTTTCAAAAGCTAAAGGAAAGCACTTTGAAAACATTTCTTTTGAATGCTGAAATTGCAGAACCTTCAGTAAAATATACCAATACACGGTTTTCAAAGACGAAATTGAGCTAAAAAACAATTAACAGGAGCAAAATTTAAATCAGATCCTTTGTATATACATGTAATTGGTTCCACTTATGCTCTGTTTTAGAAAAGGAAATTTCCCAAATGAAAAGGATAAAAAATCGCAATATTTGAATTACTGCATCTACTACCGTTATTTGCTGCTTGTATGATGAACAGGCAAAAAGTTTAAAAGCCAGTCATAAATAGTTGCAAAATTATGTCTCCCCAGTTAAGCTGAAGTACATTTTTTAAGTAAATACAGGTTCCCGTTTATGAAGTCTAATGAAAGAGGTTAATATTGAAAACGTTCAAGTGAGTGGCATACAGCAAGTCAAATATAAAACTTACGTATTGTATTTAAAACACTTCTTGCTCAAACTGATGACATGAGCGAGGCATAAGATTGTAAACTCCTGTTAAACAAAAGAAAAAAACAAAAGAGTTTGACACCAAATCTATAAAAGGTACACAGTGTGTACACGTGTCTATGTTGTCACATCGCATGTACATGTATCAAGCAAATGTGTTTTTATGGTCTATTTGTTTGATACAAAGCACTGTCCCTGAAAGGTGCTTTTGAAAAAAAAAGTGACACAAAGAGCTACATGTACAAACTTCTTAGCAGGTACATTTTAAACACCCAAGGTGTATACATGTAAATGGCACCATCTACATTGTATACTTCTAGGTGACGTGTTGATATGGAGTAACCTGCCATGGACCAGCATTCCATCCAGATCGGGGGGGAGGGAGGGGGAACAGCAGTACTCCTAGTTAAAGTGTTCATACAACAGACATCAGAGTTAAGCGCTGAGAGCTAACACTAAACAGCCAGTTGGCTTACATGTAAGAGGCTTTACTTCTTTATTTCACTATAACTTACCCTGCAAGTAGACTCTCCTTGATTTTCAGGACTACGTAAATGCGCATTATGCATGACATTATTTAAGTTGGACATTGGCTTTTGAATACACTACCTGGTTCCTTCAAACAAAATGTTTTAGTTCCTTTTGGTAAGTCAAAAGAGTCCACAGTTTCTTTACCAGATTCCAGTGAAAAGAACTATAAAGAAAACAAACTATTACTACATGTAAGAGTATCTTTTGAGTGAACAAACAAGACAAACCGAACCTCAGAAAGAAAATTCTCAAAATTAATAATTCATCAAGTTTAAACAAAGAACATCAAAACTGTGACCAGTGGTGCATCCAGATCTTGAGCTAAGGGTGGGGATGGGGGTGGGGGTGGGCATGGGGGCTTGCTTGCCCTGCCTCCTTTTCCTCCTTCTGCGCTTTTTTATTATGGGAAATAAGGGGGGAGGTCATCCCCTAGATCTGCCACTGGTACTGATGGAGTTCAGATATAACCATAATCTTAATTAGCATAGATTTTTACGATTTTGTTTCTCCATTTTCTCCTTAGTTTTAGTTTGGATTGAGAAGATACATGTATATCAAACAAACACAAGTTTGACCACATTTCCAAACACAACAAAGTTCATCAAAAATACTCCACTGCAAGTCATATTTTCTATTCTCTGCCTGGTGTAAGGAAATTAAGTGTCAAACATGGTCTTTCATGTTTAACACAAAAGTTCTCAAACTGACGAATAATTACATTTAATTAATTGATTGATTGATTGATTGATTAATTAATTAAGCTCTTACCAATGTGATGTCATGGGACAGGATGCATTTTAAAATAAATCCTGACTGAACAAACTGCAGGTCAGTGACATCTGCTTCTGCTACTTCAACCTCCAAAGATGAATTTTCCCAGCACCAAGATTCTTCAAGTACAGATGCTGCAATGAAAACCATCATTCATTATATACAGTGTAGATTCAAGTTATCTTTTCACAAATTTCTATGTAAGTAATACCTTTGTATTTTCCAGGAAAAACATCTTTAAAGGTGAAAGAAGTATCAGTGACCTGTTCAAATTCAACAGAAGAATTATTATGTAATTTCAGAATCAAAAATTTAAAAAGTTAATTCAAATTCAGTACAACAGAAATACCTGGGCCTCTACTTTGGGTAGATTTGGGTTTGACATTGATTGAAGTGAAACTGACACCCCAGGTACAGGAACCACCTGTGCAGTCCAAAGTAGGAAAGAGTCAGATAAAACTAACAACATTTCACTTTTTTTAATTATCTGAATTCAACATTCTTTTTTCTTTTTCCTGATTACTAGGAAAATTGTCAGTTTGATCAGCATCTCTCATCCTAGACTACTCAGCCTCTGTTTTGCTGAACTACACTTCTACATACAGGCTACTCAGCACCTTCACTTGGAGACTATCAAGTTCTCCTCTCCTGGACTATACAGCACTTCTCCCTTGTACTGCTCACCATCTCTACTCTCAAGCTCTCAGCACCTTCCCACTTGTTCCCCTCCTCGACTATGCAACACCTCCCCCTGGACTTCTCGTCACCTCCCACCTCCAAACTACATGGCATACTGGCATCTTCCCATGAAATTCTCCCTACCTCACCATCTGGACTATTCCATGTCTTCCCTTCAGCCTATGTTTTCCTGGCAACAACTTACCAATACAGTTTACAGTTCCAGCAACAGTTGCCCTGAACTGCGAGAATGTTATGCCAAGAACAGGACTGTTTGTCACTGTCACTACTTGTTCCTTGGGTGTTAATGCCAAGCCAGCAGAAACCTCTTGCAATGTTATTACAGGCTGAAACATTCAAAGATATAAAGCAGTCATATGTAACTAGTATAATATACTAGTTACATATTATAAAATTATTAATGTCAAAATTCAGCCTACATGTACCGCTGCCTCAGTACGAGGCTCTGGGAATATTCCCATTTTATTCCCCAGAGCCACTGGCTGAGGTCTATTGTTGTGCACTAATTTTAATATATTGAAATTGGGCTATTCAATTGCACAAAGTTAGTGTCACATTGGTACCAACAAGCAGCCAGAAATAATTTGGCACATAAGCCTTTTTTCTTTGAAATCACATTCTTTGTCACGATATACCAGAATATCAAAGTTGAAGAATTGAAAAAAAGTAAATAAACAAATGCAAAAACAAAAACAAAACCTCCTAGAATATACTTTTATCAGTTTTGCAAAGTAACAAAAACTACACACTTGAAAGTTAAATTAGATGCAAGCTTGATATTGTTCAGTACAGGTTGAAGGATCATAAGCAGTAGCAGAACTAACTAAAAATTTTCACATGCGATTGCATTTACAGTGCAACCTATTACCCTGAATGGTATGAACCCCTGGTGGAACTTTGAAGCAAAAGTCACCATTTCCATCCACTGAGGTAGACATCGATCTAGTTGCAATTGATGCACCTTCTGTTTGTAAAATCATTTTGCGTCCTTTCAACTGAAAAAAGTAACACAAGACTGATATATGCTACAAGGAAAACAATTTAATAATGTATGGCAGCATAGAATTTAACTCCTGTCTCCTTTAAGTACATATGTAACAATTCCCTTCCATCATCAAAATGGTAACTATAAAGTTTAACAAATTGGTATACCATAAAATCCAGCATTTATTAAAGCCCCTGACCACCCTCTGGAATAATATCTTTGTTACCAAACAGAAGGGCTTATATCAGGCATCGGGCGGGCTTAAACATGGGATTTTATCAATCTACACACAGATCACAAGATGTCAACATAAAGGTCCATATTTCGCTTGGGAGATATAAAGATTGGTCTTATTAATTTTACAGCTTTGTGAATTGTTTTTCCACTTCCACAACAAAGCCATGTTAGCAGTGAAGTTCAGAAACAAAACATTTGGGCATAAAATCATCCACAAAAAGAAACCACCAGACTAACTCCAGGAGGAAACTCATCAAACTTTAAAATTTCCACACAGGTGGTATCTGTAAATAGAAGAAATAACAATTACTGGTGATTCATGCTATATTCAACATTTTCAATTTTCATTGGCACTGACAGTGGCCAACTCCTGTAGATCAACTTACATACACTGTATATTTGAACAGACTAGGAATATTGCTTCCCCTCACAGAATGAGATGCAAGTGCCCTTCCCATCCCCCCAAGACAAGACATAGGGTACAGCAGCTGGTACAGTAGCTGGAGGAAGCTGGTTACCCCCTTGCCTCAGGTTATCATACAGTGTATAATACTCTGTGGTACATCTGGGGAGTCATTCTAGGGGGTCAAATTTTTCTCAATGTTTTTTTCTTAGATTGCATTATGTTACCAAATAACACGTCTTGATTGTTTCAAATAAGCTGGACTTGACCTCTCGGTCACACTACACCATTTTTGTCAGGCCAGACCAGAGTATGCTTTCACCAATTGGAATAAAACATGTAACAGTGCAGTTATCAGAATGACAGAATGTTGCCTGCTGCCTTATGCTTGGAATTTAAAATCAGCTTTAAAATAATGAGCTACATGTACATTCCTTGTATGACATTGAATCCTTTCACCCTTTTGATCTCTGAATGGCACTCATCCAGTTTAAGGTTGTTGTACAAATAACAAAACAATAAGTATGAAATATCATGTAACGACACTGTATGAAAAAAAAAACAAACAAACAATCCAGTCTCTACTTACGATATGGGAGTGATCACTGGAAGCCTGGGAGTGTTTGGAGTCACTGAACTTCACTGCTAACATGGCTTGTTGTGGAAGTGGAAAAACAATTCACAAAGCTGTAAAATTAATAAGACCAATCTTTATATCTCCCAAGCGAAATATGGACCTTTATGTTGACATCTTGTGATCTGTGTGTAGATTGATAAAATCCCATGTTTAAGCCCGCCCGATGCCTGATATAAGCCCTTCTGTTTGGTAACAAAGATATTATTCCAGAGGGTGGTCAGGGGCTTTAATAAATGCTGGATTTTATGGTATACCAATTTGTTAAACTTTATAGTTACCAATTTTGATGATGGAAGGGAATTGTTACATATGTACTTAAAGGAGACAGGAGTTAAATTCTATGCTGCCATACATTATTAAATTGTTTTCCTTGTAGCATATATCAGTCTTGTGTTACTTTTTTCAGTTGAAAGGACGCAAAATGATTTTACAAAAAGAAGGTGCATCAATTGCAACTAGATCGATGTCTACCTCAGTGGATGGAAATGGTGACTTTTGCTTCAAAGTTCCACCAGGGGTTCATACCATTCAGGTAATAGGTTGCACTGTAAATGCAATCGCATGTGAAAATTTTTAGTTAGTTCTGCTACTGCTTATGATCCTTCAACCTGTACTGAACAATATCAAGCTTGCATCTAATTTAACTTTCAAGTGTGTAGTTTTTGTTACTTTGCAAAACTGATAAAAGTATATTCTAGGAGGTTTTGTTTTTGTTTTTGCATTTGTTTATTTACTTTTTTTCAATTCTTCAACTTTGATATTCTGGTATATCGTGACAAAGAATGTGATTTCAAAGAAAAAAGGCTTATGTGCCAAATTATTTCTGGCTGCTTTGTTGGTACCAATGTGACACTAACTTTGTGCAATTGAATAGCCCAATTTCAATATATTAAAATTAGTGCACAACAATAGACCTCAGCCAGTGGCTCTGGGGAATAAAATGGGAATATTCCCAGAGCCTCGTACTGAGGCAGCGGTACATGTAGGCTGAATTTTGACATTAATAATTTTATAATATGTAACTAGTATATTATACTAGTTACATATGACTGCTTTATATCTTTGAATGTTTCAGCCTGTAATAACATTGCAAGAGGTTTCTGCTGGCTTGGCATTAACACCCAAGGGAACAAGTAGTGACAGTGACAAACAGTCCTGTTCTTGGCATAACATTCTCGCAGTTCAGGGCAACTGTTGCTGGAACTGTAAACTGTATTGGTAAGTTGTTGCCAGGAAAACATAGGCTGAAGGGAAGACATGGAATAGTCCAGATGGTGAGGTAGGGAGAATTTCATGGGAAAGATGCCAGTATGCCATGTAGTTTGGAGGTGGGAGGTGACGAGAAGTCCAGGGGGAGGTGTTGCATAGTCGAGGAGGGGAACAAGTGGGAAGGTGCTGAGAGCTTGAGAGTAGAGATGGTGAGCAGTACAAGGGAGAAGTGCTGTATAGTCCAGGAGAGGAGAACTTGATAGTCTCCAAGTGAAGGTGCTGAGTAGCCTGTATGTAGAAGTGTAGTTCAGCAAAACAGAGGCTGAGTAGTCTAGGATGAGAGATGCTGATCAAACTGACAATTTTCCTAGTAATCAGGAAAAAGAAAAAAGAATGTTGAATTCAGATAATTAAAAAAAGTGAAATGTTGTTAGTTTTATCTGACTCTTTCCTACTTTGGACTGCACAGGTGGTTCCTGTACTGGGGTGTCAGTTTCACTTCAATCAATGTCAAACCCAAATCTACCCAAAGTAGAGGCCCAGGTATTTCTGTTGTACTGAATTTGAATTAACTTTTTAAATTTTTGATTCTGAAATTACATAATAATTCTTCTGTTGAATTTGAACAGGTCACTGATACTTCTTTCACCTTTAAAGATGTTTTTCCTGGAAAATACAAAGGTATTACTTACATAGAAATTTGTGAAAAGATAACTTGAATCTACACTGTATATAATGAATGATGGTTTTCATTGCAGCATCTGTACTTGAAGAATCTTGGTGCTGGGAAAATTCATCTTTGGAGGTTGAAGTAGCAGAAGCAGATGTCACTGACCTGCAGTTTGTTCAGTCAGGATTTATTTTAAAATGCATCCTGTCCCATGACATCACATTGGTAAGAGCTTAATTAATTAATCAATCAATCAATCAATCAATTAATTAAATGTAATTATTCGTCAGTTTGAGAACTTTTGTGTTAAACATGAAAGACCATGTTTGACACTTAATTTCCTTACACCAGGCAGAGAATAGAAAATATGACTTGCAGTGGAGTATTTTTGATGAACTTTGTTGTGTTTGGAAATGTGGTCAAACTTGTGTTTGTTTGATATACATGTATCTTCTCAATCCAAACTAAAACTAAGGAGAAAATGGAGAAACAAAATCGTAAAAATCTATGCTAATTAAGATTATGGTTATATCTGAACTCCATCAGTACCAGTGGCAGATCTAGGGGATGACCTCCCCCCTTATTTCCCATAATAAAAAAGCGCAGAAGGAGGAAAAGGAGGCAGGGCAAGCAAGCCCCCATGCCCACCCCCACCCCCATCCCCACCCTTAGCTCAAGATCTGGATGCACCACTGGTCACAGTTTTGATGTTCTTTGTTTAAACTTGATGAATTATTAATTTTGAGAATTTTCTTTCTGAGGTTCGGTTTGTCTTGTTTGTTCACTCAAAAAGATACTCTTACATGTAGTAATAGTTTGTTTTCTTTATAGTTCTTTTCACTGGAATCTGGTAAAGAAACTGTGGACTCTTTTGACTTACCAAAAGGAACTAAAACATTTTGTTTGAAGGAACCAGGTAGTGTATTCAAAAGCCAATGTCCAACTTAAAATAATGTCATGCATAATGCGCATTTACGTAGTCCTGAAAATCAAGGAGAGTCTACTTGCAGGGTAAGTTATAGTGAAATAAAGAAGTAAAGCCTCTTACATGTAAGCCAACTGGCTGTTTAGTGTTAGCTCTCAGCGCTTAACTCTGATGTCTGTTGTATGAACACTTTAACTAGGAGTACTGCTGTTCCCCCTCCCTCCCCCCCGATCTGGATGGAATGCTGGTCCATGGCAGGTTACTCCATATCAACACGTCACCTAGAAGTATACAATGTAGATGGGTGCCATTTACATGTATACACCTTGGGTGTTTAAAATGTACCTGCTAAGAAGTTTGTACATGTAGCTCTTTGTGTCACTTTTTTTTTCAAAAGCACCTTTCAGGGACAGTGCTTTGTATCAAACAAATAGACCATAAAAACACATTTGCTTGATACATGTACATGCGATGTGACAACATAGACACGTGTACACACTGTGTACCTTTTATAGATTTGGTGTCAAACTCTTTTGTTTTTTTCTTTTGTTTAACAGGAGTTTACAATCTTATGCCTCGCTCATGTCATCAGTTTGAGCAAGAAGTGTTTTAAATACAATACGTAAGTTTTATATTTGACTTGCTGTATGCCACTCACTTGAACGTTTTCAATATTAACCTCTTTCATTAGACTTCATAAACGGGAACCTGTATTTACTTAAAAAATGTACTTCAGCTTAACTGGGGAGACATAATTTTGCAACTATTTATGACTGGCTTTTAAACTTTTTGCCTGTTCATCATACAAGCAGCAAATAACGGTAGTAGATGCAGTAATTCAAATATTGCGATTTTTTATCCTTTTCATTTGGGAAATTTCCTTTTCTAAAACAGAGCATAAGTGGAACCAATTACATGTATATACAAAGGATCTGATTTAAATTTTGCTCCTGTTAATTGTTTTTTAGCTCAATTTCGTCTTTGAAAACCGTGTATTGGTATATTTTACTGAAGGTTCTGCAATTTCAGCATTCAAAAGAAATGTTTTCAAAGTGCTTTCCTTTAGCTTTTGAAACAACTAGAAGGAAAGCCAATCACGCTTTTTATAACCGGATTGTTTCTGTACATGTATTTAGCTCACACTGTTTATAATTGTTTTAGCTCTGCCCCCTCTGTGCTTACATTAACCGCTATCAAGCATTTGCTCTCTGGAACAATCAAAACCCTGGAACACACAAGCGATATCACAGTGCAAATCAGGTGAGCCTTTTTAAACACTGAACGTACAGTGATGCAATACCTGTATGTTTGATAGTTGATTCAGATAGAGTCAGGTCGTTGGCTTTCGTTGTGTTATGTACCAACAAAAGATACGAGAATGTTGAATTGGGGACAAGTGATACAGAAATTTCCTGGGAAAGTTTTCAGAAAATCTGGAAATGGTTGAATTTCCGAAAAGCGAATCATTCGACCGAAAACTTTTCGGTCGAATGACTTCGGAAATTCAAGAAGAAAAGTCAAATGGAACAGAAATTAACGGTAAAGCATTTCCGAATTTCTTAACGCTTGAAGAATTCCAAAACAAGTTTGAAATTAAAACAAATTTTCTTTACTACCTGCAATTAATTGCTGCTATTCCATCGGACTTAAAAAAGAAAGCTGCTACAATTGAAATACCCTCAGATTCAGCTAAACTGTCTTCTTCAGTGATTGCTACCCCAGATTTAACTTTAGACTTAACTGAAATGCGCTGCAAAAACTACTATAAACTTCTCAGTGGAAACGGTATCACCGAGCCGACTGGCATTAAAAATTGTAAAAACAATTTCCCTGATTATTTCACAGATTGGGGGAAAAAAATTTCGTTTATATATAAATCCACAAAGGATAATAAGTTAAGACAATTCTCATTCAGGTTACTGCACAAAATAATAATGACCAAAAAGGAGCTTTTCAAATTCAGACTAGTTGAGGATGAAGCATGCACTCTTTGTTTCCTACCAGACTCTATAGAACATACATTTCTACACTGTACTGTAACAACAGCCATTTACTTGAAAGCCATATCATGGTTCAACCATGAAAATGACACCGACATTACACCTTCAAATAAGCAAATAACCTTTAATGACATCCCCCGTTTAACTCCTTTGACCGGTTACCCAAGACGCAGACTACCACCTTTTCGTCATCATTCTAAAACAAGACATTTACGTCTGTAAGTGTCTGCACAAGAAACCTAACATGCAGGAATTTCAAAGAAAAGTTATACTACAATGGCAAGTGGAGAAATGTGCTCTCTCCTAAATCACTGATTTTCTCTGATTTAACTAGCCAATTGATACAGACACGCTAAACCAAAAGCCCAAAATCTTATCTTTTTTTTCTACCAGACTGTCTCTAAATCTACCCTGTACTATAAATAGAAAGCAACTAAGGTGTCGTTTTGTAAAGTAATTCAAGTAATTTTAAGTAGGCAAGTAGGTTCAATCAGTAAATCGTGCTTTGTACTGTAATGTAAGTGATGTTTTGTTTCGCACTGTAATGTAAGTAACGCTATGACTGTTTATATGCTACAAGGAAAAACAATTTAATAATGTATGGCAGCATAGAATTTAACTCCTGTCTCCTTTAAGTACATATGTAACAATTCCCTTCCCATCATCAAAATTGGTAACTATAAAGTTTAACAAATTGGTATACCATAAAATCCAGCATTTATTAAAGCCCTGACCACCCTCTGGAATAATATCTTTGTTACCAAACAGAAGGGCTTATATCAGGCATCGGGCGGGCTTAAACATGGGATTTTATCAATCTACACACAGATCACAAGATGTCAACATAAAGGTCCATATTTCGCTTGGGAGATATAAAGATTGGTCTTATTAATTTTACAGCTTTGTGAATTGTTTTTCCACTTCCACAACAAGCCATGTTAGCAGTGAAGTTCAGAAACAAAACATTTGGGCATAAAATCATCCACAAAAAGAAACACACCAGACTAACTCCAGGAGGAAACTCATCAAACTTTAAATTTCCACACAGGTGGTATCTGTAAATAGAAGAAATAACAATTACTGGTGATTCATGCTATATTCAACATTTTCAATTTTCATTGGCACTGACAGTGGCCAACTCCTGTAGATCAACTTACATACACTGTATATTTGAACAGACTAGGAATATTGCTTCCCCTCACAGAATGAGATGCAAGTGCCCTTTCCCATCCCCCCAAGACAAGACATAGGGTACAGCAGCTGGTACAGTAGCTGGAGGAAGCTGGTTACCCCCTTGCCTCAGGTTATCATACAGTGTAATACTCTGTGGTACATCTGGGGAGTCATTCTAGGGGGTCAAATTTTTCTCAATGTTTTTTTCTTAGATTGCATTATGTTACCAAATAACACGTCTTGATTGTTTCAAATAAGCTGGACTTGACCTCTCGGTCACACTACACCATTTTTGTCAGGCCAGACCAGAGTATGCTTTCACCAATTGGAATAAAACATGTAACAGTGCAGTTATCAGAATGACAGAATGTTGCCTGCTGCCTTATGCTTGGAATTTAAAATCAGCTTAAAATAATGAGCTACATGTACATCCTTGTATGACATTGAATCCTTTCACCCTTTTGATCTCTGAATTGCACTCATCCAGTTTAAGGTTGTTGTACAAATAACAAAACAATAAGTATGAATATCATGTAACGACACTGTATGAAAAAAAAAACAAACAAACAATCCAGTCTCTACTTACGATATGGGAGTGATCACTGGAAGCCTGGGAGTGTTTGGAGTCACTTGAACTTTCACTGGATTAAAAAAGTAATGTTCTTTATTTGCCTGTAAAAAATGCAAATTTCATTAATGTCATGAACAGTGACTCATTGAATGCTACTAACAATATATGTACACTATACTCCTTGCTTCTTATCTTCACCTTAACTTTCTTTTCTCTTCCTCACTTTTATTTGTTTCTCTTCTTCCCCTTATTTCTTACTCTCTGCATGGAATGAGTAATGCCTTGAACAGTTTTTTGTTTTGTTAAAATTTTTGTTGTTTTTCCTACCTGAATAGTGTAGCTCCCTGCTGTGACATTGTTTAAAACATAGACACCCTCTGCAGTTGTTGTTGCTGTCAGACCTTCACCAGCTGAAATTGTAACATCTCCAATGCCTTGACCCTTAAACACAAAAATTAATATTACATTTAAATTGTATGAATGTGTATTCTAAAATTTAAAAACACACTTTATAGCCTTAAGTTTAAGTCTCCATTCAAGTTTATGGTTCAATGGGTGTGAACAAGTACACTATGTAAGTGAACCATTTGACTGCTGCTTAGGAGTACAGTAATATCAGGGCTGTCATTGAGGGATGTAACCTGTAACATTCGTCATTATATGGTTAGCTCCACGAGTGGGCAAGGTGAACCAAATCGCCTGCCGTGATTGGCTACCTGAGTGGGCAAGATAGAGCTACATGTTTGTATCTTGCCCGCTCGGGACTACCCGCTGTATCCCGCAATAAAAAAATAATAATTTCCTCGAAAGCCATATAATAAATCCTTTATTGAACAAGCTTGTTTGGTCAAGATGGCTGGATATTTGCTTCGTTCTTTTCAGTGAGTTTATGGACCTTGACTTCCTCTTGGTCCATAACACCCAAAAAAAGAACTTGGCCAATATCCAGCCATCTTGACCTAACACTTGGCCAATAACTCATATTTACAGTTGAGTATGCTTGATTGTTCCTTAATGTTACAGGTGAGATTCCCTGCTGTTGAAAGTATTCACCCACAAAGTGACAAGATATATTGCTGCAGGTGAGGAAAACAAGGGTGCAGGTGACTCAAACAAAACTGAAGGTCCTGAATATCCTGATGTTTTGAACTTCCAAGTAAAATGAAAAGTGGTTTGAAAAATTAGGTAGTTCATCAAACTGTGGATATACCATGTACATGTATTATTGTAAAATAATAAAAAGGCAAAAAAAGAGATGCAAAGAATGTAAGAAAAGTATTGTAATTTTGTCAGTAACCAGTATTGTAAATACCATAAGTAATGCATGTAATTAGCGTCAGTGTTACTAGTGTACTGTTATTAGTGTAAGTAAGCAGTATTGTGAGTAATGTACAGTATCATATTGTAATGTATTTTAGAAAACAGTCCTGTGAAAATCGGGCGATGATTGTTTAAAAATCGTGTTTCTATAACTCGATGGAGACACAGAACAAGCACAAGCTGTTGACGTCATGATGGCGCGAGCAAAGAGAATTTACATTTTGATAACCAAAGTTTACAAGTTGTTTTCCTTTTTCTCATCACGGTGTTTTCTAACAGAAATAGAAAACAAGTACCCCGTGTTTCTATCAAGTTACAGAAACACCCGTGAAAGTTTAAGAGAACTCAAAAAAGCTGTGAAAACACTTGCCTGCGGCTCGTGTTCCCACAGCATTTCTGTCACATTCTCCCAAACTTCCACTCGTATTTTTATAACTTGATCGAAACACAGTAC
Source organism: Platygyra sinensis (assembly GCA_019787425.1). Classification (NCBI taxonomy): domain Eukaryota; kingdom Metazoa; phylum Cnidaria; class Anthozoa; order Scleractinia; family Merulinidae; genus Platygyra; species Platygyra sinensis. The sequence continues at coordinate 6,221 of JAHPZR010037945.1, read as the reverse complement.
ATGTTTTCTATTTCTTAAGTAATTAATGTATTGTATAATTTGTAAAAAAAAATGACATTGTGGGTAGAATAATTCAACTGAGAGAAGGAAATGACTTAAGATAAGAGTTATTGAGAGGGCCAAATAATAGGGGTTAGAGATTCCACTTTTTTGCTTGTTTTCGTAGTGCATTAGGCCCATGCATTGGACAAGATCTTACCTCCCCTGTAAGAATTTGGCCAGTGACTGAAAATCCATGCACTTGAAATGGAGTCTGGAAGGACAAAAATTAATACCAGGTTTGCACAAGTAAATAATTTTTGTTTACTCACAGAGGTTTTGTTTAGGGCCATGATAAAAACAAATTGTAACTAAATGTATTCTTATTACTGAAAAGTAAAACAAGAAATAAAAACATGCAACTGTGTACATTATATGGAAATTATACATGAAGTGCTGTTCTTACCTTTAAGACAACACTTTTGTAATTGACAGTAAAGGTTAGTTTAGAGGGAACCACATCAAAAGTAATCAGCTCTCCTTGGTAATATGGAACCTGGATTAATAAGGACATCAACAGCAGTGAAACAAAGAAATACCTTTATTAATAACAAGTAAAGTGTACATGTAAAGTCTGAGGATTTGTCAATGTGTAACCACGTATATACTATCCATACAAAATGCCACAATTTTACAATAAATATATGCGACTCCAGTAATCCATTACCAGTGTGTATTCTCCACTTGGGACACTTGGAAACACAAACAGCCCATCAACACCTGACTTAACACGGCACAATGGCGTATCAACTTCAGTTTTCTTTTTAATGTTTTCTATCACATCAGCAGGAATCTCTTCACACCCTGGTAAGTTCTGAAAAATAACATACATGTAATTTGCTGATAAGATTGTTTGCGCAGATCTTGCTTTAAGACATACACACAATGAACAAGGAGAAATCACAACTTGGAATTGTACAGTAGAGTCTTGCCTTAATCTCTTGGGGAAACAAAATTTAATATTTAATAGGAATTGCATAGATTTTGTTTTTGCTATGTTGCAGTTCACATTATCTTGAAAAGATAAGCCTTCATTTTTCAAGTTAATCATTGCAATCCGTGTCAATCTTCTCCTTCTTTAACCATCCTTGTTCCTTCATGGTTTATTATTAGTACATGTAGGTGTTTTTTTATCTTATTACAGCTCTGTACTTTATCTCACAACTTTATCTTACTTCTTTACCTTACTGCATGTACTTTATCTTACTACTTTATCTCACTTTAATTTAAAGGTAATTTTGTACATGGCCAAAAGTAATAACTCAAATACCATCGCTGAGCTACTATTAATGATACAATAGCAATTATTATAATCCATGAAATCTTTTTGCTTGCACACGATTGGTCTAAACACGTCACATGACCAAATGTCCCCCAGCTAAAACTGGGGTATACCCGGGAATATACCCCAATTTTCAAAACTGCGCCACATTGCATAAAAGATTTGAAGGATAATAAACATGATAGTCTCCATTTGGGGTGAAAATAATTACCAATTATTCTGCAAAATCGCGCGGAATATCGTCTGATACTTAGCCGACGAGGCCGTAGGCCGAGTCGGCTAAAATCAGACGATATTCCGCAAGATTGAGCAGGATAATTGTTTTATTATTCAACAAATTGATAACAAAATTGATTTCCAAGCTCGTAACATTTTTAAACCTTTCTGTCAACATTTTTTCACTTCACTTTTTCTTCCCACGTACGAAGCTACGTATATCGCCGGATATCCGTCACCTACGGATGACGGATATCGAGAGCATCATGACCATATTTGGATAGTGTTACAATTTGTTGAATAATAAGCTCGGATATTTGTCCTTGGACATTATTAGTTCCTTGAAGCTCACAGTTTTCCTCGAGCTACGCTCTCGGAAAACTGTTCGCTTCTCTGAACAGATAATGTCAGCGGACAAATATCCTAGCTTATTATTCAACAAATTGTAACACTATCCAAATATGGTCAGGATGCTCTCGATATCTGTCATCCGTAGGTAACAGATATCCGGCGATATACATAGCTTCATACGTGGGAAGAAAAAGTGAAGTGAAAAAATGTCGACAGAAAGGTTTAAAAATGTTACGAGCTTGGAAATCAATTTTGTTATTAATTTGTTGAATAATAAAACAATTATCCTGCTCAATCTCACAGAATATCGTCTGATTTTAGCCGACTCGGCCTACGGCCTTGTCGGCTAAGTATCAGACGATATTCCGTGCAATTTCGCAGGATAATTGTTAATTGCTTTCGTGCCAAATGGAGACTATTGTTTATATATTATTAAATTCCATCTACCTTCTGACTAACAGACTTCGAGAACAGAAGGAATCCCACATCTTGAATAGGTTCACCATCACTTAGCACATGACCCTGAATGAATCGACAACATTGTATCAAACAAGAATGACTTGAAGGCAAGATAAGGTAAAGAATATACATGTACACGTAGTCTATTTGTTAGAGTTATATATTGACCAGTGCCAACTAGCCAATGATTTGAAATGCATTCATGTATGAATTTGCAGCTTTTCGTTGACAGATTTTCATCATTCCACTCAACTCACCTTTACATTAATTTTTCTGTTATATTTAAATCATTTTGCATAGAAGTACTGCTTTGTACACCAATTCAAGGCTACAGTACAGTACAAGTCTTTAACTTACTTTAACATCATACCCAGACACGATCATCTTGTCCATAACGTCAACATTACTGGACTCAACCAAAACTTCTATCTCAGCCTAGATAATAAAAAATAAATGTATAAAAATGTATAAAAATGAATGAATGAATGAATGAATGAATGAATGAAAGAATGAATGAATGAATGAATGAATGAATGAATGAATGAATGAATGAATGAAATATACAACCAGACTAACCAACAGACAGTGTGCTTAAATTCTACTGATAACCACCTATTGTGAGCGAGTCCATTTTCACTGTTAGTACTTCTCACCTTAGACAACACTTCACATTAATATTCATATCGTACCGTACATGCATGTTGTTTCTCACCAGATAATTAACTTCTTTTCCTTTTTACCAACACAGTGAAAAAAAACCACAAGCTCATACATACTGATGGATTCATTCTAATGCACTTGAACATGAATTCAAAAATTAATGCACTCTAAAGCATCCTTGCCAAGCTTGTCAAGGCTGTGCTCTAGGCTGTCGGAGTGGTACTAGATAGTAAATATAGTTTTACAAGATTGCTGGCATAAACAAAGTTGAATTATATGTTAACATTAAGGAGACAAAAGCGTCAAGTGATTTATCTGGCCTGTGAATGCAACTTGAAAAGAGTCTGCTTGCAGCCTAAGAATCAAGTAAACTTCATTAACAGCACTTTGTACTTACATTTTCAAAACTCCATGAAGCATGGGAAGCCTTCAGGTTGTATTTCCCAGGCATGACACGAGCAAAACTGAAACTAAATAGGTGCAAAATATCAATACTGTCCAATGTAGAGTAGACACTCCTTCTGTCTATTTAATGTTATGAGGAAAGAAATCTCCTATAAACAGACACTTATTAGTAGTCTCAAATACGTATACATACATGCACATGTACTGTACATTGACTTGTAAACACTAAAACACATACATGAAGTACATAATTCATTTCAAACTTCCACAACTAAATTTACTGCTTGCACATTTATTTTTAGTTGTAGAGTAAAAGGTAAAGTCTGCATAGGAACTACTAACAGTAAGTGGCTATACAGGCCAGGGTGTATCCTGGTTACCATAGCACGAAGCAACCAGCAGTATTTCTACATCCCCCTGAATGGAATGCGACCTGTAGTACATCAGAGGGTTGTCCCAACACTGAATTTGACAATACAAATGAATACACCTGGAACACAGTAAGAGAAAAGTGTCTTGCCCAAGAACACAAAACAATGTCTCCAGCTTGCCAGTGCTTGAACCCAGACTGCTTGATCAGGATTAACCATGAAACCCACCATGCCCTCCACACTTTAAGATGGGGTGCACACTGTACTTACAATCCTCCTTCAGCTGTCGCTGTTTTCCTTTCTTTCTCACCTAAAAAAATGTGTAGTTGACTAACAGTTAGCACAACATGCTCAAAAGCACTGAGTTGTAATCATGTAATACAAAATACAAGTTGTAATAGACTTAATGTCTGCAACAAACCCGAAGATCCTTGCAGAGAAATCTCTACTCCAGATGGACCAAGTTCTCTCCCTTTACTGACAACCTGGTTTAAATTTGTAAAATTAAGAAAATTATTTTATATAATAAAAAATACCGGTAGATAATACTGAAAACTTGGTTATTTACACCTTATATCAATCCTTACAATGCATGTTTGAACATACAATAAGGCTGCAATGTTCACTTTCCCCGGAGTTTAATTTAATACACACATTGTACAATGAAATGGTTAATGTTCTGTTGAACTTTTTATGTACACGTACAAGTATGGTAAGCTTTAAAACCCACCTTTCCAGAGAGTGTGAAACCTGTGAATATGAAAATTAATGTCTTCTCCTTTACTGCACTTGTCTGTAGTACCATCTATGTTTAACTCCACACTATTTGGATCTGCAATGCAACATACACTGTACAATCCAGTTCTGCTTTTAAAACCTGTTGTTCCTTTATTCACTGGTAACCTGTTAAATGATTATTTTGACAGATCATTCAGAACATCTACAGCACAATGTACATTTACATATACATACCAAAACTCCAACCAACAGGTGGCTCAATCTTTAGTACAAATGTCCCCTGAAAAAAAAAACAACAACAGTAAAAAAATCACCCCATCACTGCCGAGTCAGTGGTTGCATTTTTCTCTTCCGCCAGTTTGACAGACCTCTCAAGAAACAGAAATGCATTTTGCCAAGTTCAAAGGGTCATTCATGTCTTGGATTTTGAGCTATTCTGTATGTTTCTTCACTAAGGTTTGATGATTGTCAATGTAATAATATTTATCTGGCAAAAGTGAGCAACATAATCATTGTTTGGCTTATTTTGGGAGTTTTGATTTTTTAGTTTACATGTTATTGAAAGGTATAGTAATCATGCACAAACAGACTATAAAACAATACCTAAAACTACTACATTAAATAAATACATTATTGCCAAAATATTATGGGTACATGTACAAAAGTTTCATAAAAAAACTGGGCATTCAAAATTAAGATATTCATTACTATACTGATTCTATACAATTTATACAAATGTATGTCAAATAAGGTCTTACTTTTTACATACAGTCAAACCCCATTTTAAGCAGCCAGCTATTAAATGACCACTTCTATTAGGTAGCCACTAATCATAGTCCCAATCAGGGCTTTTTGCCCACCTCAAAGTGACTACTATCATTTACCCAAGGGTGACCATTTAATAGGGGTTGGACTATACATGTATGTGCATCAACTTATGGAATTACATCTAGCTACATACCTTGTCATACAATGGAATAAGAAAGTAGCCATTGTTAGGTGCACATTCTGTCTGTGACTTTATGATTCCCTGCTTGGTCAGCAGCTTCATCTGTCATTGTCGGCAACATTCAAAAATTAATAATAAATGAATAAATTTCTAAACATGTGCTTTTTTGGTGAATTTTTATTGCATTTGCTTCACAGCTGATTGGTGCTAGTAGTAATTGGTTATTGTTGTGGAATCTAACAATAAAATGTCTTGCTACTCACTTACAAAATCACTGAGTATATTTCTGCCAAATAATTATTATTAAGGCCTTTCTATGGTGAGCAAGGGAGAAATATTGAAAGTCACGAAATAAAAAGAAAATCACTGCAACAATAGTTTACAAAGCCATAACTCCCCTAACAGAGGCACATTAGCCATCAAAGTTAACTAAAGAAACCTAGACAACTGGAACAAATCAGTAAGGTAAAGTACATGATATACATTATCTGTATAAATCAAATCACATCAAAATCACCAAAATTCCACACAGTTCAACTTCCAATGATCCTTGCAACAAAAACAAGACAAGGACCATTTTAATTGCTGGAGCCACTAGAGCTTCAATTTTAGAACATGTTTCAGGTACAGTAGAAGTTGGAGTCATTGCAGATTATGCCTGGCCCAGCCATTTACATGTTTCGGTGTGTATTCAAGAACAAGGTATACAACAACACTTAATATCATTATTTAATGAGATACAAATGGCTGG
>JAHPZR010037944.1:0-56049 GCA_019787425.1 Platygyra sinensis | reverse complement strand
AATACCCGGCCCAGCCATTTGTATCTCATTAAATAATGATATTAGGTGTTGTTGTATACCTTGCTCTTGAATGCACACCGATACATGTAAATGGCTGGACCAGGCATAATCTGCAATCGTTCCAACTTCTACTGTACCTGAAACATGTTCTAAATTTAAATTGAAGCTCTAGTGCTCCCGCAGTTAAAATGGTCCTTGTCTTTTTTTTTGCTGCAAGGATCATTGTAATGAACTGTACATGTATGGAATTTTGGGGATTTCGATGTGAGTTGATTTATACAGATAATGTATGTCATGTACTTTACCTTACTGATTTGTTCCAGTTGTCTAGGTTTCTTTAGTTAACTTTGATGGCTAATGTGCGTCTGTTAGGGGAGTTATCCTTTGTACACTATTGTTGCACTGATTTTCTTTTTCTTTCATGACTTTCAATATTTCTCCCTTGCTCACCATAGACAGGTCTTAATAATAATTATTTGGCAGAAATATACACAGTGATTTTGTAAGTGAGTAGCAAGACATTTTATTGTTAGATTCCACAACAATAACCAATTACTACTAGCACCAATCAGCTGTGAAGCAAATGCAATAAAAATTCACCAAAAAAAGCACATGTTTAGAAATTTATTCATTTATTATTAATTTTTGAATGTTGCCGACAATGACAGATGAAGCTGCTGACCAAGCAGGGAATCATAAAGTCACAGACAGAATGTGCACCTAACAATGGCTACTTTCTTATTCCATTGTATGACAAGGTATGTAGCTAGATGTAATTCCATAAGTTGATGCACATACATGTATAGTCCAACCCCTATTAAATGGTCACCCTTGGGTAAATGATAGTAGTCACTTCGAGGAGGCAAAAAGTCCTGATTGGGACTATGATTAGTGGCTACCTAATAGAAGTGGTCATTTAATAGCTGGCTGCTTAAAATGGGGTTTGACTGTATGTAAAAAATAAGACCTTATTTGACATACATTTGTATAAATTGTATAGATCAGTATAGTAATGAATATCATAATTTTGAATGCCCAGTATTTTTTATGAAACTTTTGTACATGTACAGGGTGAGACGAAAATGAAAAGATGAGGTCGCCCTTCGGGCAAGCTATTACTTGAGATTACTAGCCCGAAGGTCTGAGGAGCTAGCCCGAAATTAAATTTATCATCAGAAAAGAGGACCAACGGTGCTTGCCCGTCGGGCAAGCTACGATAAGAAAACGCTAGCCCGACAAGTCATTCCACTAGCCCCGGGCTATCGGACAGCACTTTCGTCGCGCCCTGCATGTACCATAATATTTTGGCAATAATGTATTTATTTAATGTAGTATTTTTAGGTATTGTTTTTATAGTCTGTTTGTGCATGATTACTATACCTTTCAATAACATGTAAACTAAAAAATCAAAACTCCCAAAATAAGCCAAACAATGATTATGTTGCTCACTTTTGCCAGATAAATATTTATTACATTAACAATCAACAACCTTAATGTGTGGTTCCAGAAAATATCCATACCCCCACCACGGAGGGAATTGGAAATTCCGAAGGGGAGGGGGGGTCAAAGACCCAGGAAATTCCAGAGGGGAGGGGGGTTGTATGATCGAGTTAGTTTCCAGAGGGATTCCAGTCGATCAAGCTGTTCAAAAATCCTTTCTCACCTACTATGTAGAACTTTCACATGAAAAATAGTGGCTTGAATACTTGTATTTGACTCGCATTATATTCGAAATACATTTTCTTTCTTCAAAAAGCACTTTGGAAGCTAGCAAATGTGAAGAATGCGCCGTTGCGTGGAAATGACCGCCATTACTTTTTACCAGTCCACAGGGAGTCACCTTCTGGACCGAAAAGCACTAGAGACTAGCCTAGTTTGCTTTTGCATCATCTTCAAAGTGGTGGTCGATTTCTTTTGTAAAAATTAGTTTCTTTATAAAGGTAGAAATGATGCTACGATTTCGCAAACTTGAGAATTTCTTATCCCTGTTTATCTCTGTCTATTTGTATGTAATTTTGCTGCAAAATTGGCTTTCACCCTGAGTCTTTTGGTGATCGTGTTCGCAGTAAAAGTATGGTGTCAATTTCATCCACACTCATTTTCAGTCCTTCAATAGAAATTGTACCACATTTACGAAGGGAGTTAGTCGTGTAGGAAGGTAATTTGACAAGTTAACATTTTATCTTTTCTTTTAAAGCATGTTTCACTAAAGCGCTGAATGCTCTCTTTGCGAGTATCTTCAGATATAGATGTTATATTCGATCGAGAATATTAGAAGTTATGTGCAATGTAGACGGTGTCCACTAAATGTTTGGAGTGTTTACTTTAACTTTAACACACTTTCTTGCCAAAACTATTTTTTCCAGAGGGTATGGGGGGTGTACAAAATAGTAGTGGAAATTCCGGAGGGGTGGGGGGTTATTTTAGCGGTCAAAAAATGGAAATTCCGAGGAGAAGGGGGGGCTTACGTGAACTTCCCTCCGTGGTGGGGGTATGGATATTTTCTGGAACTACACAATGAAGAAACATACAGAATGGCTCAAAAATCCAAGACGTGAATGACCCTTTGAACTTGGCAAAATGCATTTCTGTTTCTTGAGAGGTCTGTCAATATTACTGGCAGAAGAGAAAATGCAACCACTGACTCGGCAGTTTTGGGGTGATTTTTTAACTGTTATTGTTTTTTTTTTTAGGGAACGTTTGTACTAAAGATTGAGCCACCTGTTGGTTGGAGTTTTGGTATGTATATGTACATGTACATGTACATTGTGCTGTAGATGATCTAAATGATCTGTCAAAATAATCATTTAACAGGTTACCAGTGAATAAAGGAACAACAGGTTTAAAAGCAGAACTGGATTGTATGTTGCATTGCAGATCCAAATAGTGTGGAGTTAAACATAGATGGTACTACAGACAAGTGCAGTAAAGGAGAAGACATTAATTTCATATTCACAGGTTTCACACTCTCTGGAAAGGTGGGTTTTAAAGCTTACCATACTTGTGCATGTACATAAAAAGTTCAACAGAATATAACCATTTCATTGTACAATGTGTGTATTAAATTAAACTCAAGGAAAGTGAACATTGCAGCCTTATTGTATGTTCAAACATGCATTGTAAGGATTGATATAAGGTGTAAATAACCAAGTTTTCAGTATGATCTACCGGTATTTTTTATTATATAAAATAATTTTCTTAATTTTACAAATTTAAACCAGGTTGTCAGTAAAGGGAGAGAACTTGGTCCATCTGGAGTAGAGATTTCTCTGCAAGGATCTTCGGGTTTGTTGCAGACATTAAGTCTATTACAACTTGTATTTTATATTACATGATTACAACTCAGTGCTTTTGAGCATGTTGTGCTAACTGTTAGTCAACTACACATTTTTTTAGGTGAGAAAGAAGGAAAACAGTAACAGCTGAAGGAGGATTGTAAGTACAGTGTACACGCCATCTTAAAGTGTGGAGGGCATGGTGGGTTTCATGGTTAGTGCACTTAAATCCTGATCAAGCAGTCTGGGTTCAAGCACTGGCTGGAGACATTGTTTTGTACTTGGGCAAGACACTTTTCTCTTACTGTGTTCCAGGTGTATTAATTTGTATTGTCATATTTAATGCTGGGATAACCCTCTGATGTACTACAGGTCACATTCCATTCAGGGGGAAGTAGAAATACTGCTGGTTGCTTTGTGCTATGGTAACCAGGAAACACCCTGGCCTGTATAGCCACTTACTGTTAGTAGTTCCTATGCAGACTTTACCTTTTACTCTACAACTAAAAATACATGTGCAAGCAGTAAATTTAGTGGTGGAAGTTGAAATGAATTATGTACAGTACTTCATGTATGTGTTTTAGTGTTTACAAGTCAATGTACAGTACATGTGCATGTATGTATATGCATTTGAGACTACTAATAAGTGTCTGTTTATACGAGATTTCTGTCCTCATAACATTAAATAGACAGAAGGTGTGTCTTCTCTACATTGGACAGTATTGATATTTTGCACCTATTTAGTTTCAGTTTTGCTCGGGTCATGCCTGGGAAATACAACCTGAAGGCTTCCCATGCTTCATGGAGTTTTGAAAATGTAAGTACAAAGTGCTGTTAATGAAGTTTACATAACTTGATTCTTAGGCTGCAAGCAGACTCTTTTCAAGTTGCATTCACAGGTCAGATAAATCACTTGACGCTTTTGTCTCCTTAATGTTAACATATAATTAAACTTTGTTTATGCCAGCAATCTTGTAAAACCATATTTACTATCTAGTACCACTCCAACAGCGTAGAACACAGCCTTGACAAGCTTGGCAAGGATGCTTTAGAGTGCATTAATTTCTGAATTCATGTTCAAGTGCATTAGAATGATCCATCAGTATGTATGAGCTTGTGATTTTTTTTCACTGTGTTGGTAAAAAGGAAAAGAAGTTAACTATGTGGCGAGAAACAACATGCATGTATGGTACCATATGAATATGAATGTGAAGTGTTGTCTTAAGTGAGAAGTTCAGTGACTCAGTCACAATAGGTGGCTATCGGTAGAATTTCAGCACACTGTCTGTTGTTTAGTGTGGTTTTTATATTTGTTTATTCGTTCGTTCGTTCGTTCGTTCATTCGTTCGTTCGTTTGTTCATTCGTTCGTTCTTCATTCATTCATTCATTCATTTTTATATATATTTATTTTTTATTACTTAGGCTGAGATAGAAGTTTTGGTTGAGTCCAGTAATGTTGACGTTATGGACAAGATGATCGTGTCTGGGTATGATGTTAAAGTAAGTTTAAGACTTTGAAATTATTGTTAATTTAACATTTTGCTAGTATATCGTACCACAGCGTACAATGTACTGTAGCCTTGAATTGGTGTACAAATCAGTACTTCTGTGCAAAATGATTTAAATATAACAGAAATGTAAAGGAGAGCTGAGTGGAATGATGAAAATCTGTCAAAGAAAAGCTGCAAATTCATACATGAATGCATTGCAAATCATTGGCTAGTTGGTACTGGTCAATACAGCATATAACTCTGACAAATAGACTACATGTACATGTATATTCTTTACCTTATCTTGCCTTCAAGTCATTCTTGTTTGATAGAATTTTGTCATCATACAGGGTCATGTGCTAAGTGATGGTGAACCTATTCAAGATGTGGGATTTCTTCTGTTCTCCAAGTCTGTTAGTCAGAAGGTAGATGGAATTTAATAATATTAATCATTATTGTATCGTTAACAGTAGCTCAACCATGGTATTTGAGTTATTATTTTTGGCCATGTACATCTGTGGGAGGCGCGGTGGCCTCATGGTTAGTGCGCTCGTCTCCGGATCGAGTGGTCCGGGTTCAAGCCCTGGCCGGGGACATTGTGTTGTGTTCTTGGGCAAGACACTTTACTCTCACAGTGCCCCTCTCCACCTAGGTGTATAAATGGGTACTGGCGAATTTAATGCTGGGGGGTAACCCTGCGATGGACTAGCATCCCATCCAGGGGGGAGTAGAAATACTCTCAGTCGCTTCATGCTAAGGAAACCGGGATAAGCTCCGGCCTGATGGGCCACTTGGCTCGTATGCAGACTTTACCTTTACCTACATCTGTACAAAATTACATGGTACCTTTCAATTAAAGTAAGATAAAGTAATAAGATAAAGTACATGTAGTAAGGTAAAGAAGTAAGATAACTTTAGTTGTGAGATAAAGTAGTAAGATAAAAAAACACCTACATGACACTAATAATAAACCGTGAAGGAACAAGGATGGTTAAATAAGGAGAAGATTGACACAAATTGCTATGATAAACTTGAAAAATGAAGGCTTATCTTTTCAAGATATGTGAACTGCAACATAGCAAAAAAAAATCTAGTATGCAATTCATATTAAATGTTAAATTTTGTTTCCCAAAGAGATTAAGGCAAGACTCCACTGTACAATTCCAAGTTGTGATTTCACATTGTTCATTGTGTGTATATCTTAAAGCAAGATCTGTGTAAACAATCTTATCAGCAAATTACATCTATGTTATTTTTCAGAACTTACCAGGGTGTGAAGAGATTCCTGCTGATGTGATAGAAAACATTAAAAAGAAAACTGAAGTTGATACGCCATTGTGTCGTGTAAAGTCAGGTGTTGATGGGCTGTTTGTGTTTCCAAGTGTCCCAAGTGGCGAATACACACTGGTAATGGATTACTGGACATAATTTATATTTGTTGTAAAATGTATGAATAGTATATGTGGTTACACATTGACAAATCCTCAGACGTTACATGTACACTTTACTTGTTATTAATAAAGGTATTTCTTTGTTTCCCTGCTGTTGATGTCCTTATTATTTCAGGTTCCATATTACCAAGGAGAGCTGATTACTTTTGATGTGGTTCCCTCTAAACTAACCTTTACTGTCAATTACAAAAGTGTTGTGTTGAAGGTAAGAACAGCACTTAATGTATAATTTCCATATAATGTACACATTTGCATGTTTTTATTTCTTGTTTTACTTTTGAGTAAATAATAATACATTTAGTTACATTTTGTTTGTTTTTTTCATGGCCCTAAACAAAACCTCTGTAAGTAAACAGATTGAATTATTTACTTGTGCAAACCTCTTTACACATAATAATGATGATGATGATGATGGAAAAATACTAAAAATGATAATAATGATAATGATAAAAATTTGATAATAATGATAATAATAATAATGATGATGATGATGATGATGGTCATTATTGGTATTTTGTCCTTGCAGACTCCATTTCAAGTGCATGGATTTTCGGTCACAGGCCAAATTCTTACAGGAGAGGTGAGATCTTGTCTAATGCATGGGCTTAACATACTACTAAAACAAGAGAAAAAGTGAAATCCAGATTTCTCTAACCCTTGATTACTTGAACCTCTCAATAACTGTTATGAATTTAAAGTCATTTCGCTCTCTCAGTCTAACAATGTAATTATTCTATCTACAATTTCATGAACTACCTAATTTTTCAAACCACTTTTCATTTTACTGGGAAGTTCAAAACATCAGGATATTCAGGACTTTCATTAAGTTTTGAGTCACCTGCACCCTTGTTTTCCACACCCGGAGCAATCCTTTTGCTCTGTGGATTCAACAGCAGGAAATCTCACCTGTAGCATCAAGGGAAAATCAAGCATACTCAGCTATAACAGATGTTACAGGTTACTGCCCTTGATAACAGTCCTGATATTACTGTAAATGTAGTCATAAGTAGCAGTCAAATGGTTCACTTGCATACTTGTTCACACACATTGAACCATAAACTTGAATGTATACTTTAAATTGAGGCTACGAAGTGTGCTTCATGAATTATGGAATACACAATCATGCAGTTTAAATTGAATATTTCAATGCGATTAAGGGTCAAGGCATTGGAGACGTTACAATTTCAGCTGGTGAAGGTCTGACAGCAACAACAACTGCAGAGGGTGTCTATGTTTTGAACAATGTTACAGCTGGGAGCTACACTATTCAGGTAGGAAAAACAACAAAAATTTTAACAAAACAAAAAGCTATTCAATGCATTACTCATTCCATGCAGAGAGTAAGAAATACATGTAAGGTGAAGAAGAGAAAAAATTTAAAGTGAAGCAGTGATCCATCTAGAAAAAGCCAAAAACCTGTGAGTCTCTCAGACAAAAGAGTGAGTCCCATACAGCATTTTAGCTCACTTTCTGAGCAAAATGTTTTGTTGTGTTCGTGGGACATCCATAGCCTTGTAACTGCCAATTTCCTCAAAACTAGTTTCCAGGCTCTTTGGTGAAAAGCCTGGAGGTTAAAAATTCGTCGCAAACTAACTGGCGTGTTTTCGTCGCTGTTTCAAGGGGGGAAAACTTCTTCAAGATAACCAATCTCTTTGAAATTTTTGCTTTTGGGGTTGTAAAGCTGCTTAATTGCTAAATACGGTACAATTTTTCTATTTTATGCGGAAAAAGCTCCGGTTATGCGGATGTGGATGTTAGCAAATTCTATGCGGATTCCTATCGCCACATCCTGTCAGATACTGTTAAGAGAGGAAAAGACATAAGCCGTAATTGTAATCACAATTGACGCATGCGGGACTGAATTTGTATGTCTTTTCAGAAATTAATGCGTCTGAAACTTGGGACATACAGGTAGATTGATCACTGAGTGAAGAAGAGAAAAAAGAAGGTGAAGATGAGAAGCAAGGAGTACATGTATTGTTAGCAGTATTCAGTGAGTCACTTGTCATGACATCAAAAGGAAATTTGCACTTTTTTGCAGGCAAATAAAGAACATTACTTTTTTAATCCAGTGAAAGTTCAAGTTACTCCAAACACTCCCAGGCTTCCAGTGATCACTCCCACATCGTAAGTAGAGACTGGATTGTTTGGGTTTTTTTCATACATCGGTGTTACATGATATTAAACTGTAATCATTATCGGATTTGGTTTTTGTGATATCCAGAATAATCAAGGTCTCAGTAAGGGTTAACCCTTACTGAGACCTTGATTATTCTGGATATCACAAAAACCAAATCTAATAATATTAACATTATTGTTTTACTATACATTAAATGAAAAAATATGGAAGTCATGTTTTTGCTTCTTCACTGACAGCAAGCAACGCAAGGTGCGCAAACTTGACATAATTACCCTTGGAAATCATGCACTGCAGTCATACATGACACAACTACCCATGACCTTGAATGTCCTTGACATGATTATTGTATAATCTGCAGTTATGACGTCATGGGCACTGATTTCGAAAATTCACTGTACGCTTTTGCCCAATCAGAAAAGAGTTAAAGAGTTCAATGTATAATAATCATTCTTATTGTTTTGTACAACAACCTTAAACTGGATGAGCACAATTTAGAGAGCAAAAGGGTGAAAGGATTCAATGTCATACAAGGATGTAGCTCATTATTTTAACCTGATTTTAAATTCCAAACATAAGACATGCAGCAGACAACATCCTGTCATCTGATAATTGCCCTATTGTCATCCCAACTGGTGAAACCATACTCTGGTCTGGCGTGACAAAAATGGTGTTGTGTGATTGAGAGACCTTAATGCCATCTAAGAAAAAAACATTGAGGAAAATTTTTACCCCCTAGAATGACTCCACCCACATGAACCACAGAGTGTTATGACAACCTGAGGCAGGGGGTAACCATGGAGTAGACTGTAATGAGCAAGTGTCTTGTCTTGAGGGGAGAGTGGGAGGGACTCTTGCATCTCATTCTGTGAGGGATAGCAATATTCCTAGTCAGTTCAAATATCTACATGTATTTAAGTTGACCTACAGGAGTTGACCACTGTCAGACTTTGCATTATTTTGCACAAGAACCTGTTCAATCAAAATCGAGAATGTTGAAAATTATGGGCATAGATTGCATGAATTTGCACCTGTCCAATGAATCACCAGTAATTTTCATTTCTTCTATTTGCAGATACCACCTGTGTGGAAATTTAAAGTTTGATGAGTTTCCTCCTGGAGTTAGTCTGGTATGTTTTTTTGTGTGGATGATTTTAAGTCCAATGTTTTGTTTCTGAACTCTACTACTAACTTGGAAGATACCAATGTTCATATCTCCTATGAATTGAAATATGGACCTCTATGTAGACATCTTGTGATCTGCATGCAGGTCATTTTAAAATCTCAAGATACAAACCCATCTAATTTGCTGTCTAAATGTGTTCTTTTTTTAGTTTGGGTTGCTTTACAAACATCAAAATCAAAATAATTAAAACTCATAGCCATAATCAAGTGGCTGTGGAGTTAAGAACAATGATGATACTAAATAGAGAAACAAATAAGTAATATGCAGTTGTTCCAGTTGCAGTTAGTGTTTTGTAGTTGCCTTTGAAGTCAATTCCTTGTTTATTGTGACACACTTATGTATTGTACATGTAATAGCTCAAAATGTAATGGTATGCTAACTTTAATTTGTTTCTCAGAAACAATTTATCTTGTCATTTTGAAACATTTTTTTTTATTCTGCCTAGATACATGTATGTACCCCCCCCCCCCTTCCACCTCCCTCTGTTTATAAGCCCACCCAAAACCCCTTATAAAGTTACATGAATATAGGCCCAGGGCTTTAATGCAGGATTTTATGATATACCTAGTATTTTTTTAAATTGCACAGATATTAATTTTGATGATAGGGAAGGGAATTCTTACGTATATACTTAAAGGAGGTGCAGGAGTTAAATTCTATACTACTGTACAATATAAAATTATTTTCCTTGTAACATATATCAAAACGAGTCTTGTGCTACTTTTTACAGTTAAAAGGACGGAAAATGATTTTACAAACAGAAGGTGCATCAATTGCAACAAGATCAATGTCTACCTCAGTGGATGGAAATGGTGACTTTTGCTTCAAAGTTCCACCAGGGGTTCATACCATTCAGGTAATAGGTTGCACTGTAAATTATGCAATTGTATTTGAAAACTATTTATTAGTTCTGCTACGGCTTATGATCCTTCAACTTGTACTGAACAATATAAAGCTTGCATCTAATTTAACTTTCAAGTATATAGATTTTATTCCTTTGCAAAACTGACAGAAGTATATTCTAGAAGGTTTTTTTTTTTTTAATTCTTGAACTATGGTACTCAAGTATTAACTAGAGCAAGAGAATGTGATTTCAAAGGAAAAGACTTAAATTTGCCAAATTATTTCTGGCTGCTTTGTTAGTACCAATGTGATACTAATTTTGTGCAATTCAATAGACAAATTTTGATATACTAAAATTGAGCCTAACACTACAGACCTCAGCACGGGGCTCTGGAGAAAAAACCCACAAACTCTGTAGTTATTCTCCAGAGCCTGGTACTGAGGTCTATTGTGTCAGACTGAATTTTATTATATCAAAATAAGTCTACTCAGTTCAATTCAATTTTAATTCAAACTCTCAAAAATATTAATCATTTTATATACTAATTACATATGCAGGGTTGTCAGTAGGTTTTTGAGTACGAGGCCCCATCCAAAAAGGAGGCAGCTATTTCCATTTTATTTCTCCAATGTCACGCTCAGAACTGACCTACCAACATTCAGAGTAACTGGCGCAGTATTCAAAATAGCCGGTGAAATGCGCCAGTTACCAGCTTATTTTGACAACCCTGCATATGACTGATTGTTTCAAATCTTTGAATGTTTTAGCCTGTGATAACAATGCAAGAGGTTTCTGCTGGCTTGGCATTAACACCCAAGGAACAAGTAGTGACCGTGACAAACAGTCCTGTTCTCGGCATAACATTCTCGCAGTTCAGGGCAACTGTTGCTGGAACTGTAAAATGTATTGGTAAGTTGTTGCCAGGGAAACATAGCTTGAAGGAAGATGTACTGTAGATTAGTCCAGATGGGGAGATAGTGAGAACTTCGTGGGAAAGATGCCATGTAGTTTGGAGGAGGGAGGTGACATGAAGTCCAGGGGGAGAGGTGCTGCGTAGTCAAGGAGGGGAGATATGTACTAGCTGTACAAGAGGGAAGGTGCTGTGAACTGCAGAGTAGAGATGGTGAGTGCAGTCCAGGTGAGAAGTGCTGAAGTGCTCCAAGAGAAGAGACACTTGATAGTCTCAAAGTGAAGATGCTGAGTAGTTCAGGAAAACAGAGGCTGAGAAGCCCAGGATGAGAGTTGCTGGTCAAACGTATTATTTTCCTAATAATCAGGAAAAAGAAAAAGAATGTTGAATTCAGATAACTTAAAAAAGAAGGGAAATGTTGTTAATTTTTTTCTGACTCTTTCCTGCTTTGGACCGCACAGGTGGTTCCTGTACTGGGGTATCAGTGTCACTTCAATCAATGTCAAACCCTAATCTGCCCAAAGTAGAGGCGCAGGTATTTGACTGCTGTACTGAACTTGAGTCTTTTTTTTAATTTTTGATTCTGAACTTACATTATTCTTCTGTTGATTTTGAACAGGTCACTGATGCTTCTTTCAACTTTAAAGATGTTTTTCCTGGAAAATATAAAGGTATTAGTGACAAGCCCTTTAGAAATTTGTGAAAAGATAAATTGAATCTACATGCAGGGTTGTCAGTAGGTTTTTGAGTAGCAGGTTCCATCCAAAAAGTAAGCAGCTATTTCCATTTTAATTCTCCAATATCACGCTCAGAACTGACCTACTAGCATTTGGAGTAACCGGCGCAGTATTCAAAATAGCCGGTGAAATGTGCCGGTTGCTGGCTTATTTTGACAACCCTGTACATGTTCCAGTGTTCACTAGGTAGATTTAATTTGATAGAGAGATTTTTTATTTTTGCACTATTTACAAATAATTATTTCTACATAAAAGAACATTACAAAGACGAGCCATTAGCGAACTAGAGTTGAATAGGAACAAAGACTTGCATTTACATAAATGTAACAGCAGCTGTTAAACTAAATTGTTTCCAATGCCAATGCCAATGCCTGAGATGAATTATGAAGATCACGTGGCAGCAAAGAATGACAAACAAGAGAGTGGTTGAGATGGCAGGGATCAATAAGCTGCAAGGTACAACAGAGAATGTGGAACTGGTTAGGACATGTACTTAGGAGAGAGGGGGAGAATGACTGTTTTACAGCATTAGGGTGGACTCCAGAAGGACGAAGAGCGATAGGGAGACCAAAGACCACTTGGAGAAGAACTGTTGAGAGAGAGAGAGAAACAAGACAGCGTGGAAGAGTTGGAATGTAGCCAAGGCAGCGGCTTGGGACCGAGAGGGTTGGTCTGAGAATGTGTACACCTGTATGTGCCTACTGGCGCAGGGAGTTGAGCAAAATGATAAGAATTAAGGACAACTGCTTAAATTGTGTGTGCACTTCCTTACTGTGCATGTAATTCGCATGCCACTTGAGATTTTAAATTGAAAAGTAACAATGAATGATGGTTTTTATTGCAGCCTCTGTACTTGAAGAATCTTGGTGCTGGGAAAATTCATCTTTGGAGGTTGAAGTGGCAGAAGCAGATGTCACTGACCTACAGTTTGTTCAGTCAGGATTTATTTTGAAATGTATCCTGTCCCATGACATCACATTGGTAAGAGCTTAATTTCTGAGGTTACGTTTGTCTTGTTTGTTCACTCAAAAAGATACTCTTCGTAATAAATTGTTTTCTTTATAGTTCTTTTCACTGGAATCTGGTAAAGAAACTGTGGACTCTTTTGACTTGCCAAAAGGAACTAAAACATTTTGTTTGAAGGAGCCAGGTAGTGTATTCAAAAGCCAATGTCCTACTTAAACGGCATGCATAATGCACATGTACATACATGTAGTCCTGAAGATCAAAGGAGAGTCTGCTTGCAGGGTAGTACATAGTGAAATAAAAAAGTAAAGCCTCTTTTAAAAGCCAGCTCG
This sequence comes from Platygyra sinensis, assembly GCA_019787425.1. NCBI lineage: Eukaryota > Metazoa > Cnidaria > Anthozoa > Scleractinia > Merulinidae > Platygyra > Platygyra sinensis. The sequence goes on along the minus strand of JAHPZR010037944.1, from coordinate 42,720 downwards.
GTGTTAGCTCTCAGCGCTTAACTTTGATGTCTGTTGTGTGAAGCACGTTGGCTAGGAGTACTCCTATTCCCCCTCTCCACCCCTCCCCCCCTCTGGATGGAATGCTGGTCCATCACAGGTTACTCCATAGCATTCTGTCAAGTTACCTGAACAGTTCACCCAGAAGTATACAATGCAAATAAAAGCCATTTATACACCTGGGTTTAGAATGTACCTGCTAAAAAGTTTGCAGCTCTTTTGTCATTTGTCTTTCAAAAGCACCTTTCAGAGACAGTGCTTTGTACCAAACAAATACATGTAGGTCATAAATTAAAAGCATATTTGATTGATAAATTGGATGTAAAAACGTAGACACATGTACTCATTGTGTACCTTTTATAGATTTGATGTTATTCTCGTACGTTTTGTTTAACAGGAGTTTACAATCTTATGCCTCGCTCATGCCATCAGTTTGAACAAGACGTGTTTAAATACAATACGTAAGTTTTATATTTGACTTGCTGTATGCCACTTGCGGTGTAAATGTTGGACGTTTTCAATGTGATCTCGTTAGACTTCAAAAACGGGAACCTGTGTTTGCTTAAAAATGTATATGAGCTAAACTAGAGAGACATAATTTTACAACCATTTATGACTGGCTTTTAAACTTTTCGCCTGTTCGTCATCCAAGCGGCAAATTACGACAGTAGATGCAGTGATTCAAGTATCGCAAATTTTTGTCCTTTTCATTTGGGAAATTTCCTTTTCTAAAACAGAGCATTAGTGTAACCAAACATAGAAAAAGGAATTGATTTAAATCTTGCTCCTGTTAATTGTTTTTCAACTCAATTTCGTCTTTGAAAACCGTTTATTGGTATATGGTGCTGAAGGTTCTGCAATTTAAGCGTTACAAAAGAAATGTTTTCTTTTTTCAAAGGGCTTTCCTTTAGCTTCCAAAAGGAAGCAAGATACCCTTCTGTACTGCCGCTGCGGCTTAATTTTTCAAACAGCACTGGTCCATTTAAAACCAATCGCGCTATGTATAACCGGATTGTTTCTGTATTTAGCTCACACTGTTTATAATTGTTTTAGCTCTGCCCCGTCTGTGCTTACATTAACCGCTATCAAGCATTTGCTCTCTGGAACAATCAAAACCCTGGAACACACAAGCGATATCACAGTACAAATCAGGTGAGTCTTTTTAAACACTGTACGTACAGTGATACAATAAGTTTGATAGTTAATTAGCAAATTAAAGTCTAGATCAAAAGAGTGCATTTAGAGTCAGGTCGTTGGCTTTCCTTGTGTTATTTACCAACCAAAAAATACGAGAATTTCGAATCCGGGACAAGTGGTACAGAAATTTCCCGGGAAAGTTTCCTGAAAATCCGGAAATTGTTGAATTTCCGAAAAACGAACCACTCAACCGAAAACTTCGCAAATTCTAGAAGAAAAGTCAAATGGAACGAAAATTAACGGTAAAACATTTCCGAAAATTTCGATGCACTTCGCAAGGTTATTCCTTTTTTCGGAAACTCCGGAAAATTTTGTTCCATTCGTCACTGGAAATTTCTGGAAATTCAACCCAGGATTTATTTTTTATGGAATTGATAGTGCCAATTGTTACTTGTTTTCGCATGCTTAACATTTGCGATAGCTAAAAGCATAGGCCATTTCCGAGTTTCTCTTGTGCCTCTGTTTCAAAACGAGTCTAAGTACGAAACTTTCATGCGAAAATGAGTTCTGCGTGCAGTTTCATTTTCATGCAAATCAAAGGCATCTTCATAAAAATGGTTTCGCGCTTAGACTCGCTTTGAAACAGAGGAGCAAGGGCATTCGGAAATGACCTATTGCCACGCGAGAAAAGGTCAAAATTACTTTGGACGCTCAAGTGAAAACTGCTAAATTTGCTTATTGGTTCTTAATTACAAGGTCCCTGAAATCTAAAGAGGTCACAACCATCGGACCGTTACAACTGGAATCAAAAGAAAAGAAAGATGATGGTGATTTAAATAGCAGTAAGCCTGAAGAGCAGAAACACGAGCTTTTATACAACTTTTCACACTGGGGAAGGTAAATGAATAAAATTGATCTGTTTAAATCTTTAGTGACATTCATAATTCAGTCTGAAGTACAGTGGTGTTATATACGGCTCGTTTAGTCTGTTGTTTGCCTCATGTTTTCAGTTTTATGCTGTTCTTGGCAAAGGCGCTTTACTCTCACAGTGCATCTGTCCACGCAAGTGTATTACTGGCAAATGTTGGGGGAAATCATCTCAAAATGTCGGGATGAGGGTTACCTCCCATCCTGTGCCATCCCGTCCCGTCTCATCCCTTCCCGTCTCGTCTCGCCTTGTCTCGTTTCGTCTAGTCTGCAATGGATTGGCACTCCATCTTGAGTACAGGGACGGGGTGGAATTTCGGACTGTATTAGTGGCTGCACCCTTCAATGTTAAACGCCTGACTTTTGGGTGACTGCGCTCCAACAAAGCTCACATATGAATTCAGTTAAACTTGATGGCCGTGCTCTTTATATGGTCTCTTAGCTTAGTGTATAGAGCGCCCGCCCGGTGTTCGGGAGGCTATGGGTTCGATTCCTGTCGGGGACTCAGATGTTTTCTTTCTCGTGCCATGTTGATCATTTTTATTTTCAACAAAGATTAACTTTGTTTTACTGTACTTACCTTGACGGGCAGATATTTTTGATTTGTCTATATCTCACACTAATTATGCCTCTTATTGATAGTTATTGTTAAATTGTAAGTGAACCTCCTAACAGAGTGTCTTGTCTTTAGGCGTGGTGAGGAATTTGAAGTCACCCCAGCTTCATCAGAGCTGCTGTTTTACCCTGCAAGCAGAGTTGTTACCATCTCAGGTATGACAACCACTTTGTAATGAAAACCGCTCAATAAATAATCAAAAGGGCTCCAGATGGATCAGTCTCTTCTCGATCTGGCGAGTGACTTTGTGTTGTATTCTTGAGCAAGACAATGGAAAGCGGTCAAACTCTGCCGTGATATTATCTTAAAAAGCAAATTGCGACACGGTTTTCTTTGAAACTTACGTCGGTTTCTTGCAAGCAGTTTATTCCATACTAAGTAGTTCTGTGATTCTCGATAACAACCAGACATGTCTACCTTCTGTTAGTCTGCCAAGCGGGTGGGATTTTGCGCGCAAGTGCTTTATTTCAGCAGCGAAGGTGAATATTTCCTTGTAGCTCTGCAGCTGAAACAAACCACTTGCGTGCCTAATCCCGCCAGCCGCACTTGCAAACGAGGAATACTTGAATTTAAATTTACTTGAATTTTCTACTTGGTCAGATGACTGTCCAGCAGCGTGGGCGGAATTTGAAGGAAGAAAAGGTGTCTTCATTGAGGGACAAGTTGCCCCTCCCCTGAGTGGTGTGCAGATTGTCATTTCGTCAGGCGGTGAGAAGCCCATAGCTGACATCACAGTCGAAACAGACAGCAATGGAAAATACAGGTTGGTTTGTTTGTATTTTGTTAATGAATATGATTATGAAATTATACAAAAATTTCGTGTTCGTTGACACTGGTTTCATTTTTTCTGTGTCAGGGTGGGTCCTCTTCATGGAGGCATTGAATACTTCTTGGTAAGTGTTGTGGAATGATCGATTATTAACCGCACCTTAGTGACAAATAAACTGAACGACCATTATTTTAATTTAATAATGTGTTGTTGATGCGGTAAACGGTGCTAAGCTAAGAAGTTCTTGGAGAATGCAAATCTATCTAGTCTCTCTCACCTAAGATTCAAAGTAGATGTATAACATATTGTCACGGTTGTACCCTATATCATTCTAAAAGCCGAGATTAAGGACAAAAAGGTGTCTTGAGTAAAAAAAAAAAAAAAAAAAATGCACAGAAATTTGAGCATACTAATACGTAGAAAATCAGTGTTATGAATCATAAATAGCATACAAGGCGAACTTGACCTAATGAACTTCTGAAAAGTGAAAAATCTTAACACTAAAATCTATAAGTGAAGCCAAAACAACCAAATGATATTTTGCCGTTTGTACTACTGGTTGATTTCTAATAACCTACACAATCCTCCACCAATGAACCAAAGTGCATAAAGCACTGTTTTATAGTACACTATACAGCAAAATCTAGTACGAGTAATGAAAATTGAGTGATAAAAACGAGTGATGAAATTTGCAAGCTACCAAAAAACGCTTATTTAACCTTTCCTAAAGGCCTGTTTTTCCGTTCACAGTTGTGTAATACGGTTTTTGGTTAAACAATTCTCTTATCCTATGCTGTTGACCCCTTTTTAGGCTGCAAGCAAACAAGGTTTTATACTCAGCCCTGTGCCAGACAAGAAAGGAGATTTTCAAGCGCTGAAACTTGGACAAATTGAAATTGTGGTAAGAAGAATGAGCAATGAATGAACATACAGTTGTTGAATGTCCTGTTGATATATGTCCGTGGACCATATCTAATTGTCTGCGTACCGGAGCGGTTTTTTATTAGGTTTCTGAGTGGTTGGCAGAAATCAATTATATTTAAAATATTTTAATTGAGAAACTGGTCGTTGGTCTTGGTAAAATTCGACTGATTTTAATTGAATCGTCAACACTTTCTTTCCATCTGAAACAGACTGAAATCTCGACAAGAAGATCCTGTTCGGGACAAACGATGATCTCACAACCAGGCCACTTAATTAGGATCGACCTTGTCTGAGACTTGGATAATGTATTGACAAAAAGGACAACATAAAACGTTTAATTAGTTACCATAAAGCTGATTATTCTTCGAGGGAGAAGGAACAAAAAAAAAGCGAGAAGAAAAAGTGGCCACACTAAGAGTTAGAGTGAGAGAGAAACATCCTCTTCCCTTTTTTTAAAGTTCCCTGCTTCCCGAACGAAGAGAAAAGAGGTAGTGTCTTCTCAAAAATTAACTCAAAGACCCGTTCCACACTGTACGCCGGAGGAATTTGTACTGAAACGCAACAATCACCGGGCATTCAGTTTGTGATTTGTGACAAGAGAATCACGTGATTGTCGTTACGTCATCGTTTACAAAGAGCGTAGTTTTCAAAATGCTTTTCGTCACCAAAGCCGGCGTTTTCAAAATCCTCCGGTTTAAAAACCATTTTGGAAGAGCTTCGTTTTTGTGAGTCAGACAGATTTTTGTGGACGGAAGGCCTAACCGGAGAAAGAAAGCTCTGCTTTCAGATTTCCCTCTGCATAGGGTAGACGGGTCCTGTACTAAACCATTTCCTGGGAAACCTAGTTTGAAGACAGGTGCGTTTGATCGTTATCTAAACCAGTAAAAGAAATTACAATTTTTATTCTTGTTATTAACAGGTATCTGATGACAATGATCAACCGTTATCTGCAGTTCTGTTGTCGCTGAGCGCGGGTCAGTTCCGTAGCAATAACCTGACTCTTGATAATGGCACGATGGTGTTTGCTAACTTGGTAAGTCTTGACTTCACGAGCGCTGTGCGCGCACAAGAGCTATTGAGTAGTAACACAATGCTCTATTTTTTTTGTAGCGTCCAGGACAGTACTTTTTCCGTCCGATGTTAAAAGAGTACACCTTTTCACCTGTTTCTCAGGTCTGTACCGCTGTTGAATTAATTAGGGGTAGTGTCACTCATTTATAGGCAATTTCAGCTCTGTTATATAACCTGCGTAAGTCAATAGTGTTCTGCCCTTGAGAAAGATACTCTATTCCTTTAGTGGGTTTCTCCAAACAGAATTTCAAATGGCTATGCTAGGCGAAGTGGGGCGGGGGGGAGGGGGGGTGTGTCTCTGATGGATTAGTAACCCATCTAGGGGAGAGTAAATGTTAAGCAATACTTGTAGTCGCTTAGCTAGGCGAGTTCAGCGTCAGCTTGTAGAATCACTACTGGCCAACGCGCCTTCTATTACCGTGGCGTGAAAATATGGAACAATTTAAACAAAGCCGAATTTAATTAAGCAAGGGAAACAACAAATACTAAAGCGTTTGATCAAAGAACTGATTCGAAACACAAACTGCATCAGATGATAATTATTGTATATCGTTACTAATATTTAGTTAATGTTATACATAGTTTTTTTATTAATTAGTTAAATAAATAGCTTATTCGTTTATTTTATTTTGATGCTGAAAAACCTTCTATAGGGATGCTCACTCAATAAAGTGTATGTATGTGATGATCAAGCTCAAACATTTCGAGTGGATATGTCTACTGTTTTGTCGTCTCCTCCTAAACTGTGCGTTTGTTCAGTGTTCAGTGCCTAATTCTTGTGCACTGTGTAAATCTGTTTACAGATGATAGATGTTGAGGAGGGTGCCACTGTTACAATGCATGTCAAAGGAAAAAGAGTGGCCTTCAGGTAAATCAACGCTGATGTTAGATTTTGCACTAAAGACAAATTTACCAGGTTTAATGTCTATCATGGTTAAAGTACCCATATCATCAAAATTTTTATTTTCTTATCTGATTCTACATATCGCCCAATGAACTTCTGCGAAAAAGAATTCGATTTGGATAAAATGCATTCTTTTTTAGAAGTTTTAAAACCGTTCAAATTTGCCGCCATTTTGGTCCACCTCTCGCACCAGTCTTCCCCTGATTTGGAATGAGTTGTGACGTAGATTAAGGAACACGTGACTTCAGGCTTGACTCATCTTGCTTCTTTTACCTCTGTAAATTTAACTAAGTAGTTCATACAAGATGCTGGAAAAGAGCATTTTGCTTGGACTACGAAGCTAAATTTACAAAGGTAAAACAAGCGAGATAAGTCGAGCCTGAAGTCACACGTTCCTGAATCTACGTCACAACTCTGAGCATGTCGATCAGGTGGTCAGCGGCATGGGTAGACCGCAAGAAAATAGGATTTTCAGGTTTTTAAAGATTCATAAAAAATCGCTTTTTATCCAAATCGAAAAAGTCTTCCGCCGAAGTTCATTGCATGAAATATAGGATCAGATGGGAAAATAGAAATTTTGACGATATGGGGACTTTAAAGCAATGTGTTTGTGTGGGTTAAACAGAAACGCTGCTTTAGGAAAAAAACGAACTAAAAACCCCAAATCAGGTAATGCTCATTTTCAAGAGGAGTAAATTCATCATTTTCTTTCGTAAATGCTGTACAGATTTTTTATAAAATAAAGAAAAGGCCAGATTAATAGTTTACCGTAAAATTATAAAGTTCCGAAACTAACCACAATTTTTTGCGGTTACTAGCAAATCCCTAAAGTAGATACACACGGAAAGTTGCGACGAAGATACTGCTCTCAAAGATATAATTATTAAACATGTTGTGAAAAGTGAATTTATCAACATGACACGAGCGTGAGACAAAGAGTCCCCGACAGGATTCGAACCCATGACCTCCCGAACACCGGGCGGGCACCGTGTCCACTGAGCTAGAAGTTCAGTGGACACGGTGTCCGCCCGTTTAATTCCATTATGGGACTCCATAGAATGGGAATTTTGAAGATAGAAGCGAACTGTACCAAATGATGTGATATTTGTCATTGGTTGTTAACTTGATTGATTAGTCTGGTTGCAACGTTTGTAAGGCGAGATCTCGTTCTTTCTTTGCAGTTGTTTCGGTCAAATATCATCCCTTAATGGAGAGCCAGAAAAAGGAATAGCCATTGAGGTTGGTATTTATGTGCTCCGAAATAACCGGTGTTGTAATCGGAATGTGTGCCGTTGTATTCAAGTTTGTTGGTGTCTTTCTGTTTCTATGTCTGTAATGCTTCTTATTTGCTCTGTTTCCATTTACAGGCTGTCGGCCTCGATAGCTGCGAATCTTTTCAAGAAGAAACAGTTTCTGATCAAGACGGTCAATATCGCTTGCGTGGACTTCAGGTTTGTTGAAAACACTCAGTGTTGCGTGTTTTCATCCTTTAGGTTCGGCTTAAATTCATCTGTCTGGGGTTTTACATTTTGCTGTACTCGGTACTTGGAAAACCAATCCGGGAAACGTGCTGTGTTTTTAACCAATCAGAGGCGAGACAAACACCGAACATACGTACATTTTCCCGCGCTTATTGTCATCAGTATGTTTCCCGCTCATTTTACGACTGACACATTTCTTACTTAAAATTTCTCATTGATCTCTTGCGTTACTGCCATTTTTTGCGGCAGACCAGATGTGTTATTAACTGTAAACTTTGTTTTATTAAAAAAAACTTGCTGCATGGCTCAATTTGTAAGGAAGTGTGCGTTGTTCATGGCTGTGCACCGGTTTTTTTTTTCCTTTCAGCCCGGGTGCATGTATAGAGTTCGAGTGAAGACTGGAGATAGTAATCCGCACATTGAGCGAGCCTCGCCATCGTTCATCGACATACAGGTAAAATGTCTGTTAATGGCATATGTTTAATAACCGTTAAGTTCTTGAGCAAGCGTGAGATCAAAATCGCTGTATATTTAACAAATAAAGAAACCTAAGCCGTGTATTTCACTGTGATAAAACGCGACGGGAAATTTGAGATCATGAGGAAAATGTATTTCTACATTTCTCGAGTGTTCTCAAATGTCCGAAGTATTTTATTACAGTGTGATACACGGCTTAGGCCTCTTCATTTGCTTTATGATGCAGAGGTAAGGCGACGAAAAACAATAAAACACGCTTAAGAAATGAATCACGATTTTGACTCCAGATGAAACCTAGTATGTGACTTTCAAATGCGTACCTAGAGGTACCGTCTCTTTTTAACTTTGATATACTTTTAGACTTGAGCATGTGTGGCAACAGGGAACATTATCTAACTGTTGAATTTCTCTTATTTTATTGCAGGTTTCTGGCTCTGACCTTCAGAATGTAAACATGATCGCTTTCCGCCATGTCAATCAATTTGAAATTACCGGCAATGTTGTGACTGACAGCCAGTTCATTTCATCTCTTAAGGTAATTGTCTTCACAAATCATTCCAAAAGTTGTCAATGCTATCAGCTTTAGCAGCCATATCACACTTGTCACTACCAGATTCGCGGATATCCGTCGCAATACAAGAAGTATGTTCTTAATAGGGGTCAGATAGTGCCTCTTCGCAAATGTCGATGTATTGCTCCATAGTCTTAACAGAACTTGGAGCATACAACAAAAGAAATGCCTCTAGCCCCAAAATAATAACAGCTGTTACACTATGATGACAAATAGAATCACAAGTTTACGAGAGCTGCTAAACTTCCGCGAAAAGAAAAAAAATCGCTCGGAAATCAACAGTCTCAAAGATCTTAAAGCTGCCATTTAGTGGTCACGAAACGGTTCTCGGGAGCGTGACTTCTCAACAGCGTAACGTAGTGGCGTGACTCCCAACAGCGTGAGTTCTTAGTAGCATGACTCCCAACAGCCTGACTTCTCAGTAGGGTGATCACCTAACAGCGTGACTTCTCGGTAGCCTGGCTACTCAACAGCGTGACTTCTCACTAGCACGGGTATTCAACAGCGTGACTATTCAGTTCTACAATCTTGGACAGTATAAAATGGAACAATTATCCCCCATCCCCCCCCCCAAAAGCAATGATAAAGGCGCGAAGGAGCAAAAGCGCGCCATTTTGGCATCATTGAAATGGGGGGAGGGCTGGTCCAGATGTTCCATTTATTTCGTCCAAGATTGTAGGTTACGCAACTGCATGATCTACCCAACAGCGTGACAACTCATCAGCGTGACTATCCTGATCCAACAGCTGACCACACGACCTCAAAAGGAGACGAGAGAGTAAAGAAATTAATGCAATATTTAATATGTGTTTTTCTTTTCTTTAGGTCACGCTGTCCCCAGAAAACAATCCAGATACCCCAGTGTTTACCACGCCCGTCAGCGTTGCCAGCTACTTCCAGTTTCCCTCCGTGCCTAATGACGGACTTGTTTACATTGTTCGTTTGGACTCTTCTCTCTCCACCTTAAATTATAATTTCGTACGACCTGAATCTACTGTCACTGCCACTGGAGTGCGGGCTCATGTCACGTTTAAATTTGAACCACAGGTGAGCTCTCTATTTTGCAGACGCCTCCCTCCTCCTTATCTTTTCCCCTTCCCTCCTCTTCCTTTCCCTCCCCTCCCCTTCCTTCCCCTTCTTTCCCCTCTCCTCTTCTTCCCTCTTCTGCCCTCTCCTCCCTCCCTCGCCTCACCTCTGCACTAATTTACATGTTAACTACTGCATTCATCCAGAAAGTGTTCAGATTTCGAGTAATTTTGGAGCTCAGTCTTAATCCTTCATCATCAAACTTATCCCTTCATTCTTAAAACTCCGCACCTGTCGTCTCTTACATAATAAACTGAAAGTCAATCTGTTGTTGTTATTTCCTCAGCCACGTAAAGCTGAACCAGAACCTACTCAAGGCTCGTTTCTCACCTTACCTCTGTTGGTTCTTCTAATTCTTTTAGCTGTGAACCACAACAAGGTATTGTTAAACTTTGAATGTACAAATTTCGTCTACGGTGTTGTTATGTTGAGTTCATGTCCATCTGAGTGGTTTGGTTCCATTTCAGGTTATTCCATTTCTTCAACAAGTTCCTCAACTCGTACAAGGTGTGTCTGCTGACCAACTGCAGCCTCAGATGGAGGATCCTTTCAAGAACAAAAAGAAACTCAAGGAAATACGTCGAAGATAACAAAGCTTTGGGATTTAGGATTTTTTACAATTCACCTTGTTTAACTAATTATGTCAAAGTAACTCCTAGAGACATTCGTGTTTCAAGCTCCACTTGGAAAGAAATTTTAATTTAAAAGTTACCCCTGTCTCTTCTATGCCTCGGTCTAGCTTGGTCAAATGCTTTCTTGCTTTCCAATTGTGCTCGCTAGTATTCTTGAGGCAAGCTACTGCGCCTGTGATGTTGCCTTGTTGCTAGGCCTCAATATTTCGCCTCGGTCAATTGTTTTCGGGTCACGTGGTCCGAGGCGAAAAAAGCCGTTCGTCTTGACTACGTCACTGAAGTGAATTGACCATGAAACGTGGTAAAAAGCTGAACCAGAACGGGGCAACATGGGATGTGCGTCTCTGATGATGATGTTAAACAGGTTTTCTCTCGGGGCTGTATTTGTAAACCTGTTACAAGCGTTCGGTTAATTGGAAAATACACGGTTTTGGGGCGCGATGAAAATACTTCAAGGAAGGGGAAATGTGCGGTTAAAAGCCGCCGCTATATCTGATATTTTTAATCTATTTGCTCAGGGAAATATAATTTTTTCAAGGAAAAGGAAGGAAATTTTTAAAAGTCATGTCTGTGGCAACTATGAAGTACTGTAGTGCACTGCGAGCGAACAATATAGAAGAACACTGATATAAACGCAGGATCAGCCCCTGTCTGCAAACCCCTCACCTTAAGCTTTCCACTTTTTTTCGCGCTAATCATGTTTGCACAGTAAGCCCAGCTTACCCATCGCCATAGTCGCGGTCAACTCCAGCTTAAATAAACTCAAGCCTAAAAATTTGAAAGGAATATAATTTTGTGTTGAGTAGAAAATTTGTAAATACAATAGCATTAAGTGTGTTTCACGAAACCTTACAAAAATTTATCCTTCCCTAAACAGCAAAACTAGCCAAAAAAAAACAAAAACATCACTAGCTGCATGTTCGATGCCATTAAAATTTCTGCAATAGTTATGTGTCTCGTATCAAGCTTTATAAAGTCTGAATCCAAAATTACTCCAACGATATCAAAGTTATCATAGGACAGTATGACACATATCTGACGTTATGTCGGCGTAGTCTGCAATCACTGTCAGAAGTAATTGGCCCACACACAGCCCGTTTCCCCCGTTCAATGTTGGAAAGCACAATTTGTTTGAACTCCTTGCGGATTGGCGCTTTTATGGCAATGATTGTAGTTTGTATTCCTATTATTATACATTGAACTCTGTAACTCTTTTCTGATTGGGCGAAAACGTACAGTGAATTTTCGAAATCAGCGCTCGTGACGTCATAACTGCAGATTATTTAGCAATTATTGAATAGGCGGATATGAAGAATTCTGCAGATCAAGAAGGGTGTTATCCACAGAGGCCGAAGGCCGAGGTGGGTAACACCCTACGAGATTCAGCCTGAGCCGGAAAAACAATATTCTTGCTTCAAAAACTCACATTCATGAGCCTCGGCAGCCTTATCAAAACACCGATAAAGCGTCACGTGCATGAGCTTTATATCCTGATAAAACACTCCTCGTTAGTATTCTTTATATAAAAAATACTGATAACGCATAGCTTGTTTTTCTTGTATGCTAATATCTTCCCCTCACAACTTGAACCTTCGGACTCCCAAGACACACGCTTTTTGTGGAATGTTTTTGAAGCCGTTCAAAAATCTCGCAGCACGTGTTTTATCGGGTCTATACTTCGATAAAACACTGCTGCTCGACTTACTATGACAAAAATGAGTGTATTAAAGGCAAACTGCTGGAGCAACAGTTTTCATCAAAATCTCTTGACATTTGGAACACTTTCTCTAGTTAGTTAGCTGGCAGCAAAGTGCACTAATTAAGTGGGCGTACTTGGACAATAAAAAGCAAATGAATGGTAAGGAAAGCAGACGGTTAGAAATTGTTCCTTATGAACAACATTGAAGTTTTTTCTCGTAATAGATTTTCTTATATCCTGCTTATAAGACCAGCTTAACGAATCAAAATCGCTGCGGAGATATGTTTGAAGCGTTGCTTTGCGGCACCGGACTATAGTGTTTCTGAAATAAATGATCTTCAAAAGGAAGGATCACTTTCTAGGAGTATAGAAAAGACCCTGTTATTGTTTAGTGAGATGCTGCGAATAAAAACTGCTAGAACAAATGAAACAAGGCTTTCGTTATTCTGGGTTGGAGATCATCGATAGAATAAAATAGCCACAAACACACAAAATGATAACATTTTCTCCGTTTTATTCCCTGCTAAAAATTGAGTGAAATTTCGTGCGAATTTTGTTTGTTTCAAGAGCTAAAATAGGACACCATTTATTTCCGGGCGTCATTTCTACGGAAATTAATCTGAAAATCGTAGAACAATGTAACCATGCATGAAACGAAAATTTTCAGCCGTTTGAATTTAAGCTTAATCTGTACGTATGCAACACAAAAAGCTGTAAAAAGAAGTGATCAAATGCACTTGAGTTTTTTTCTTGTTTTTATTGTCAAGCACATATATATGTAGCACAGCAGAGCAAGGTAGTTTTATCAAAAACCAGCTGTTAAAGTGAATAGAACATCGAACATTGGGTCCATGAAATAGTCAATTGTCCGTTGCGCCCTATTTCCAGCAATTTTCTAATGTATTAATCTAGGCATAGAAATGTTAATTTTTGTCAGAAAAAACATAACCTTGTTTCACTCATTCTTTTTGGACACAACGAGAGCACAGTCGCTGCAAAGAGTCTGTCAACTAAGCCAAGATGAACCTCTCCGAAGAAAGCCACACCACATCACTTGGTTGTGATTTAGAGGTTTTCCCTCTCGATCCAGCAAATATTTCGCCAGCTGTGTACGCTGCATTCGTCGTCAAAACTGTCATGAATGCTTTCACTTGCCCGTTTACTATCTTGTTAAACGTTCTGGTGATGATCGCTGTGAAAACAAAACGACAGCTTCGCACCAAATCTGGCATTGCTCTCGCCTGCTTGGCCACAACTGACTTAATTGTGGGACTAGTTGTTCAACCGCTCAACATCACCACCTTTATTTTAGTGCTTCAAGGTGACGAGACTCTAAACGTGCTATGTAATCTGATCGAAGTAACAGTTACCGTGAGCGTTACGTGCGCTGTGGCATCGTTCTATCACTTGTTCGTGATGAGCGGGGAACGTTATTTAGCGATAAAACACTCCTTCGCTTACGAGGATGGCCTGGTAACTGAAGCTCGTGTCATCATTGCCTCTGGTCTGTCATGGCTTGCTGCAATAATCATCCTTCCCGTCGGCTTTATCTCTGAAGCAAGCAGACAATTTACGTGGTCATTAACAGTGTTCGCAGCACTTTTCGTTTTGATCCCTGCAATATTATACTTTCATATTGCTGTATATCAAGAGGTTCGACGCAACAAGAAACACATTATTGCAAATCAAATTTCCTCAGAAGCAAGGGCGAAGATGCTAAGAGATAAGAAATCGTTTTACACAACAACTATCGTCTTAGTGACAATTATTTTGTGTTATATCCCGGCCAATATTTGGCTTGTTATTCTTACAGCCTTGAAAGACAGAATCCCTGCTGATGTAAGACACATAGTTCTTAGTATCACTACCACAATACTCGTGTTAAATTCCTTTTTTAATCCGTTGATTTATGCTGTTAGAATAAGATATTTTCGTGTCGCTTTCATTCAGTTGTTGTCAAGAAAAACTCATGCACAAGCCAACGAACTTGAGAAGAGAATTTTTGAACCAAGACGAATTGAAGTTGTAAGTACTGCTGAACAAGAACAAAACAGAGCTGGCGGAAAATTTGAAAGAGCAACTTTGGTCAATGGACAAACAACTCAGTACAGCGACCCAACACAACTACGAGTGGAGCGAATCGAAGAAACAGTTTTTTAACTACTGTATAACGTAATAATTCGGGTAAATAACTGGGGCTTTAGAGAGAAAACTGTAATTCTGTGCAAGATTAAAAAAAAGGTTTAAAATCGTTGAAATGAACTCGAAGACAAAATATTCTTACTGTTCAAAAATGAGCAAGTGTTCAAAATTTTGTTCCGCTTTAATTCTGATACGGGATGCCACCTTTTGTTAGGTACTGCAAAGCCTCTGAAATTTCAAGCTTTCTAGCTTTTTATCAGTGGGCTCAGAGAGAAACTGGGAACGAAAAACGTTGTTAGTTTAGTTCGGACATTTGCAAGGCTTCGATGATAGATGAGAAATGTCCACTCTGTTAAAAGATATCACCAATCTTCGAGAAAGTTTAAAAGCAGAACAGCATTGCATTTCATATATATGTCGAATTCCCACCCGGCAACCATGCATAGACACGTATAACAGTTATATCAGTAGCATTTTCTATTTTTTTAAAACAAATTTTACATTAATAACTGATATTGTTATTGACCGTGTTACTGAAAATAATGTTCAATCTATCTATCTTTTATGAACGAGCCGATCTTATGCTGTACAGCCGAGAAAAGCCGACTCGCTCTTTTTTCAGTGACTTTTGTCATCTCCCATGAAGGACGCAGTCTCCCAATACACTCTTTTTAATTTTGATATTGTTTCACCTGCCAGGCAGAATGTTCTCATTCGTCTGCGACTTTCTGTTGGACTAAAATCAGTATTCTTGTGAATATTCTTAGAACATAGGAATTCAACGTGGACGATGCCGACACAAAGTCAGACAGTCCTGATGTGAAATATGTATGAAATAATTCATATTTGAAATGCGGTTATAGATGAAAGTGAAGAATGATCATCGCATTAAATTTTCCAATAAAGTAATTGGAAAGAAGGCTGAAAAAATTAGGGTTTCAACGGAATTGGAACCCGTGACCTCCACGAATAGCGGTATTCGCGGAGGTTGCGGGTTCGCGGAATCCCGTTGAAGCCCTGATTTCTTTAGGCTGTTTCCAATTGCTCAATTGGAAAATTTTATATGCGATGATCCTTCTTCACTTTCACAATGTCAGATTTATCTGTCCTATAATGACACTGATGTCGTTGAAGTAATTTTGGAGCCAGCCTGCAGCAATAAAGCCTGATTTGACGCACAGAACTTCGCATAGAAATGTTATTAACATTGTTTCTGAAAGTGAAGAGTGATCATCGCAGTAATAAATTTTCTAATGCCTGAAAATATCAAGGCTTCAACGGGATTCAAACCCGTGACCTCCGCGATACCGGTGCGATGCTCTACCAACTGAGCTATTAAGCCACACATCGGGAGCGAGGTCAATTTATTGAGTTCGTATTTTCCCGTGCAGTGAATTGATGTGAAGTGTAAATGAAATAATTCATATTTGTACTGCGGTTGAAGATGCAAGTGAAGAGTGATCATCGCAGCAAATTTTCCAATTGCTTAAATTGGAAAATTTACTGCGATGATCACTCTTTCATCTACAACCGGAGGTCACGGGTTTCGAATCCCGTTGAAGCCCTGATTTTTTCAGGCTTCTTCTTTCCAGTTGCTTAAATTGGAAAATTTACTGCGATGATCACTCTTCACTTTCATCTACAACCGCAGTACAAATATGACTTATTTCATATATTACTTCACAGTGTTGTTTCTGTTGTGTTTGACGTGTTTTGGCGCTTAGAGAAAGGGTAGAATTTGGTAGGGTTTGGTTAAAAACATATCATTGTATTGTATTTACAAATTTTAAACACACAAAATATTTACATTCTTTTCAAAATGCTAGCCTCGGGTTTATTCTTAGAATATGTGTAAAATTTCTCAAATTTAAGCCATTTCAGCTGGTCACCCCTGATGTTTAGTTCTCACGCATTCGTGTCCAAATGATAATACCATTTTCTTCACCAAATTTCTGCCGTTATATCGCAGTGAAAATAGATTTCCCCTGGTGTTTCATTCGTTTCATCCACGGTCCAACAGTTTTCCAATGTTCCCTGGGATCTACTTAGTTTTCCAGAAATAACGTTAATGGTATTTTTTTGGGGAAAGTCACCTGTTCCAAGCACTAACTTTATTCCATATCCCTAGTTGGCACATGCAGCAGTACTCATGAATACCATTTCATTTTTTCCAAGGGTGATGAGGGTTTGACAAACAAAAGAGCTGTCGTGGAAAGTCTGATGGTTAAAAATGTCTATGATGGATCATTCCAGGTTGTTTTTCTGGATCAATATCAGTATCTGGGCAACTGCGCACCTACCCCTCCCCTAACCCAACAGTAACACTAGGGAGGGGTAGGTGCGCAGTTGCCCAGATACTGATATTGATCCGTTTTTCTTCACTTTGGACCTGTTTTACTGACATTTGTGGGCAAGAAGAGACGTTTATCAAGGATTGAGGTGTAACAAAACGGTTCTTTTTGTTTTAGCATTGTATTATTGATCATCTGACGCCTGTTTTCTCAGTGAAGTTTTAAGAAAATCACCCTATTCCAGGTAACGGAAGGTTAACCTTTTGGGAATGAGTAGTACTATATATTATTTTAAAGAAAATTTTTCCACTCAGCCTCTGAGAAAGGTTTGTATTGCAAACCGAAATATAGGGCAATTTTGTTCAAAATAATTTAGTCCTTTATTCCGTTTTATTTCATTTTGGTCATATCCGCCGTTGGGATCAGTGTGCCGTCTATATTTTACAGCGAAATAAACCCCGAGGTCAGTTACGGTAACGTGAATCAATATAGGCTAAAATAAAAGAATTGTTTTCAAATAGCTTAAGCCAAGAGACCATGAAAAAAAATTAGGTTGTAAGGCTGTCAAGACTCGCGACAACATTTTTTGAGACTCTTCTTTGATTGTTTTCATTTTATTACCCGTGAGACGTCGAGGACCCTTGAAGGAGCCAATTCAACGAGTTACTCTAGAAGTTACTCTAGCGAGTCTTAGCAAACAGGTCCCATTTCAATTCAATTGCACGTTGGCAATGAACATTGTTTGGTCCGATTGCAAGATATAATCAATGAGGCGATTAAAAACGAAACTCGACCCATTCAAGTCTCGTACATGAGTTACATGGAAAAAATACTTTTCTGTATTTCCCAAACTGTACCAAAAACTGAGTGCAATAATGATGCATTGCGAGCGCACATTGACCGACACGAAATGTACTAAAGTGAAGCCCTGGCCAAGCCTACTTGCAAGGAGACCTCAGTTGAATGCTTGAGTCCACTTTCGACTCCGTTTGGCCCGAGTTTGAGTGCACTGATGTTGATTTCGTTCACTTTGGTCGAGATCAAATTCCATGTAGGTTGACGCAACTTTTTCACCGCTTGGTCACCCAACCCAAGTCAACGCAAGCGGAGTGACATCAATTCATTTCATAGCAACCTCTTAACGCGGCCTTCACACGGCAAACTAAAGTTGACAAACTTGTGTTGGCAAACTCAAGTTGAGTGTGTGAACGGCATAAAAAACAGTCGCCAAACAAGTTGGCAAACTGTTGGCGACAAATAGAACTTGCCTCTATTCTCGCCAACTTTTTCGTGTTGGTAAACTCGTATCTGACGTGTGAACGGTTGGCCAACATGTGTTGGTAATTTTCAACCAATCAAAACGAGCTCTATTCACGTGATTTATTTGCGTGACACTTCACAAAATGTTGGAAGCGAGTCAACACTTTTTAAATTTAATATCAAAGCGCATCTATAGCCTACAAAGATACTAAAAACAAACAAAACAAAACGGAGGAGCGCGCGGACAAACTTGGCTTTGTCCAGACTTTTCTAATTCTCCACCGCTTTCTGGTTCTTCTCTTCTAATCCTCTGTTTCACTGTTGTACGTGATTGAAACTGCACTAAAAAGCGGCCATGTTGGAAATTGCCGTGTTTGTTATTTGCCACGAGTTTGACGCGTGAAGGAATGAGTTTGCCAACTTTTTGAAGTTTTCCAACACGAGTTTGCCAACTTAAGTTTGCCGTGTTTAAGCCGCTTTAGCCAATGAAACACAGGATATTGGCCGCGCGGAACTTGAACTGCGCCTTGAAATGTTTTTTTTTTTTTTTTTTTTTTTTTTTGCAACTTGTGTGTGCCCTCAACTGAAGTCTCTACGCAGGTTCATCTTGCTGCTACTTTCAAGTACTGGTGAGTTCGTCTGGCCAGGGCTTAAGATGTATATACTTGCATTTGTGTCAAACACAAAGTAGATAATTTATTAACAATGCTTATCAAATGAC
This sequence comes from Platygyra sinensis, assembly GCA_019787425.1. Taxonomy (NCBI): domain Eukaryota; kingdom Metazoa; phylum Cnidaria; class Anthozoa; order Scleractinia; family Merulinidae; genus Platygyra; species Platygyra sinensis. The sequence continues at coordinate 23,994 of JAHPZR010037944.1, read as the reverse complement.
CATTCAAATAAAGGCTATCGAGCATAATTATCCAACTGCACTTTGTTAAGAACAAATAATGTAAGAAATGAGTAAAACTATGTCACAGCATTCATGCCCCTGGAAATCAGTTTAGCAATTTATCAATTAAGTCTTCTTAATTTTTCTGAGTGCGTGTAATGCGAAACAGTGTCAAAAGTTGAGTTAACGGGAAAGAAAAATGTATAAAAAAACCTTGCATTAGTCACACAGCGTGAAGTGTCACTATATATTTCTACTCATCATTTTTATTTTGACTCACCCTGGTAGAGTAGGGCTTGTCAAAATGACTACAGGGCTCATAAAAATTTACAGCAATACCACTTTTCAAGGGTTCCTGTTTATTTTGCTTACCAACTGGGGGCGGCTTTTTAACTAATGACTGTGGAATTTTTTTGTGACCATTGAAATAGAAGCTGAGGAGCAACACTTTCACGTGGCACAGCCTACTACTTTACATAAGGATTTTTTGGAGAATTTTTCGAATGGATAAGTTAGCATTCTTTTGTTGGTTCATGTAAATGCTCATTAATTCTGTCCATTGGCTAGCCTGAATGCAGCATCTTGAAGATCCAACAGAGTCTGTGGTAAATCCAGTTCAGGCGAGCTGGGTCTCTCATAAGGGTGAGCTGCTGCAGTTCTTCTGGCCTGACAATTCCTTATTGGTCCACCGCCGACATATCTTTTGTCCTGTGAATTACTGTTATTGTCATTTAGTTCATACTGTTGAAGGAGTTCTTGGTATTTGAGGTCTTCAGGTTGGTCTCCTGTGTTGGAACTAGGGGACTCTGCCCCAGATGTTTCTGGTGACCCCCCTGACACTGCTGGAGATTCAATGCTATCCAGGGGGGAGTCAACCACTGGCATTTCCATGCTCTCTTCACCCTCTTGTTCATTGAGCAACTGGGATAGATGTAGACTTTCAAAGCGCACAGTTTGTAGTCGACAAATGCCGTCCTCACACTCTTTGTACCTTTAATGCAAACAAGAATGCAACTGAAAGACTGCCACATGTAGCTTACCTTCCATAACTTTGACAAATTTTGTAATGAAATCTCACATATCAGCAACTCTTTTATGTTGCAAGACCTTTAGTTTGTGACCATTCAAATCAAAGCTATTAGTGACATTTTCATGTGGTAATGTTTATTACACCGTCCATTATTCTGTGGTTCAAACCTTGGATGAATACGTAATGCCTGAACATTGAAATGGAAGCTACATGTACACTGTATTGAGCAAAGAGCTTGCTTGCAGAATAAGTAACCTTGATAGCCCATTGCAGAACTGTGAGAGCACTGGGCGATTTTTTTAAATTGATTAGATTGAATATCTAAACATTTCAACTGAAATGCTCATGAATGAAAAGCTACCCAACCACGTTTAAGAGTTTTCAGTGAAAAATTGTCCAAAATTCCATACAAACTCTTATAATTTTGTGGTCTGTCTACCCAATCCATACAAACTCTCTATTTTCGGTGATATTTGAAGAGCTACCATTTTGCCATTTTCCTCCTCTAAATACTTCTATTCTTGGTTAAGACTCTCAAATTTAGCTGATCTTTCATTTGAACATCTTAGTTTGTCAAACAACCGGAAAACAACCATACTTTTTCCAGTCCTCTCATGTTTCTGCAATGGCCTATGTGGTATTGATTACGTACTATGCTGAACAAGGTGGTTTGAACTTTTAAATTGATAAACAAAACCATAAAAAAAGCTCTCAACCAGTGCTTTGTCCAAATATCTTATCATCGTGATGGCACCTGTACTCAATGTTTTCTAAAATGAAATTTGAGACTTAAAACAGTTTTCAGTGAACTAACCTGAACCTTGGATGACCTGCTGGCCAGCTGAAGCTGTGCTTTTTCTTCAGATGATTTGTCAGCCCTGAACCTCTTGTGTATCGCTGTCCACAGACATGGCACTCATATCGATTCACGTCAATGCCCTGGAAAACGGCAAGAGTGTTGCCCATTAAGCATTGCACGCTGCAATCTCTTGGTGGCCATTTTTGTGATGTTGCAAAATTTTGAGGCTTTTTGTTTGCCGCCAGAATAGAACTCGTAAACAATAGATGCCCGCTCCCATGAAAACCAAGACAACAACAGAAGCGCGTAAAGCATAATGGCCAATACTGGGCCTTTAAACTGCCTTGAGGTTTTTAGAACACTACACAGGTAACACATTAGGATGTAGAAGGGATGGAGAGTACAGTCCTTCAAAAAAATACAGCTGTTTCGAGAAAGATTTTCAGATTCAAGTGTAAAAGTGCACTTGAGAAAATCGAAAGTGAATACTTATTAAGATATAAAAACATGACAAACGTCATTACTTAGGTTTTCTCTTTCTTCAGACTTTGTGAACCAAGGTTCTTTTTGCCACCCTGAATTTTAAAATACTTTTTTAAACTTCGTGTGCTATAATAGTATTTCCTCTAAACTGATACACAAAATTCAATTGAATACTCAGACTACCATTCAGTATTGTTGTGTAGGCTTCACACTTTCATCGGACAACCTTTCTCAAAATTGCTGAATGCACATCTCAGAATTTTAGAGGGTGGCCACTCAATAGGTGGCTGCTTAATAGGGGTTCAAGTAATATATCAAATATGAAAGAGTGTTTGACTGCAATTCAAACCTGGAGGAGAGAGTTGAAAATATCACGCATAATGCAGTATTTCTGACAAACTGAGATGTTTGAAAATATGATCAAACACTGTCTTGAGTGTTTGATCATTGATTGAGTATATCTTCACAATCAAAACTTAAAATTTAAGAGAGAAAACATGTTGAAACATACTAGCCTAGTTAAATTCAGATACAGGGTTGTCAGTAGGTTTTTTGAGAAGCAGGTTCCAGCCAAAAAGTGGGCAGCTATTTTCATTTCATTTCTCCAATATCATGCTTCGAACTGACCTACTAACATTCGGAGTAGCTGCCGCAGTATTCGGAATAGCTGGAGGAATGCGCTGGTTGCCGGCTTATTTCGACAACCCTGCAGATATCCAAACACCATTGCAGTTGCATTTTCCTTTGTTGAAACTTGATGAATCATTACCAGTAATGAGTTTGAAAAACGTAATTCCTAACCTGGTGATCAACTTTCTGATGTCTTTTCACTGTTTGCATGGCTCTGGCAGAAAAATTGCATCCCTCCACATCACAGTGATATGCTAAAACTGCATTGTGGAATTCACGATGCCGTCTCAGGTCTGACTGCATTTTACAGCTAAAAAGAGAAACACTACATCAGGTGACAATCAATGAAACTGTTTAGGCCAGAAGTAATTTTCTGAAAGCAACAGTAAAAAAAAATCAAAGTCCGAAAGTGTCCATGTACATTTCAATAAGTGTTTTAAATTTGGTCTATGGATAAATTAATTTAAGCTAAATTCATTCCGGCCCTTAAAAGTTTTATCCATTCACCACATTTACTACATGGGTTTTAGTGATGAGACCTCATACCTCTTCTATTTTTAAAAAGCTAGTTTTTGGTATGAAATACCCCCCCCCCCCCCTTCCTGTCACTTCTATAAAGCAATGCCGCAGGGTTGTAGCTGAGAAAGAAGTCTCCTGGCTAAGGTTTTCATTAAGCCATACACCATTTTTCACGAAAGACCTGGAACAAAATTTTCTGTCCCCAGTCCTTAGCAATGCCTTGAATTTCTTGGCTACCAAGCTTCATGTTTACAAGATAGTGGATGCAGTACACGGAAAGAGAACACACTACACTGTAAACACGTGCTCAAAGCAAGATTTTATTTCAAGTACTTTACTTGCTATAGTGGCACTGATACTCAAGGCAGCCAGGAATTCATTCCAGACTTTTCATTTCATTACTTTGGATGGTTTGATGTGGTTCAGATATCAAATGACTATGTGCGTAACCTAAATCTGTTCATTGTCCTTAACTGAGTGATCCCCCACCAAAATCCAGCCAACAATTACCTCTTTCTTGGCCGGCAAATTTCGCCAGCAGCCAGCGCTTAGTAACAACCCTGAGTGCCATCAAAAACTCAAAACCACCCTCCAATATTTATTACTACATACATGTATTTCAAACAATTTTCACTATATAATAAAAAGTTAGCACTTTCAGCATCACAGACTAACTAGGATATTAGTGGTTTTTCATGCTTGAAAAAAGGCTTCAGTGTACTCACGTATAACTGCACACATCACATTTAAACGGTCTTTCTGCTGAATGCCTGAATTTGACGTGTTGCTTTAGAGCAGAAGCATTTGGGCAGGTCATGTCACAAAACTGACATTTCACATTGTTTACTGCAACAAAAACAGAAACTGTTCACAAATTTGAGTTTCAAGGTCAAAAGTCAGGTTACTAACAGTTCAGATCCTTCTAGAGTTTTGATAAAGGTTAAAGATCCTCATGCAGATACTGTACAATCTTTTTCTATGGGGAGCAGGGATGGCATAGTGATGAGAGCGCTTGCCTCCCACCAGTGTGGCACAGGTTCAGAATCAGATAATATTATGAATAAATTCTGCAGATCTAGGAAGGTGTTATCCACCAAACCTAAAGGCCAAGGTGGATAACACCCTCCAAGATCTGCAGAATTCTTCATATCCAACAAAAGCCAAATTCAGTTATTGCTTTATTACTCATTCAAAATATTTCCCTGTTCTTTAAGGAGTTTCGCTATTTCGCTCTTTGTTTTTCTGCTCACCAAAAATAACACAATCTCCTCCCCAGGTTTTCTCGGTCAACGGTTCAATAACCTGCTGCACTTTTGATGTCATTTTGATGTCATTGGTTCATAATGACAAAACTTTTGACGTCATTGTTCAATATGATTAATAAGTTCTTTCCAAATTTTGTCAACAGCACCTAGTTATGGTGAATTATGCATGTCTTTTTTAGCCATTCAGAAATGGGGAAATATCATCAATGAATAATAATATAATTATCAATACAAACATCCTTGAAAAATTTGATAACAACACATTTGTCAAAGCTGCCATACTATACATACATATACAATACTACCATTTACACATATAGCATACCATGGTGTCGCATGTGATCTCGCAAGATACGCTCTGACCCGCAGTGCTTCAAACAATGTGAACACTGAAAAGTTTCATCTGCAATAAAATAAATAGAAAAATATGTCATTAACATCAAGAGAATGCATAAATTGAAAAATTTTGATGAAAAACCACTTACATCCAGAAGAATTCTGTCGCACCACATGGTCTACAAACTTTGCCTTGTTTGCAAACATACCACCACATGTCGTACAGGCAAAAATTTTCTCTCTTGTATGACTTCGGCAATGCTCCTTCAGCTTGTAGTGGTTTTACAGTTGAAAAATTACATCCTAAAAGAAATATATTAAGCAGTTAAAAACAACATTCATTTGATGTTTTGCACAATATTTGGATGCACAAATATTTGGACCCTTTCGGACTCTCCTTAAGTGGTCAAGACTCCATGCATGTTTAGCAACATTGGAACCATTAGCATACTGTTTTGTGTTTTGTAGTACATGTATGTTCTTTCTTCTAGTGCTAAATGGACCCTGATCATAAATAGCTACCAGTTTAAAATTCTTTTGTATGCATTTACATAATTTAACTCACCTTACTAACATTGTTTCAGAGTAAACATTATTTTGAATTACCAACTTCAAAATGAGGTTAGTTCTAAGGCTTATTTTAATACTTGCAAAATAATTTATATAAATGAGCCGTCATTTATGAAAGTTGTCTATATCTTTTAGTTTCACCAATTTACCATTGATTCCTTTATCCTATATTATCATGATCGATCCTGGCAACAGATCCGCACTATTATAACCTATGTTCAGGAGTATTTATTGCATTATTATACTTGGTTTAACTTTTGCTTTTTGTATTTCACAGAGTGAAAAAATAATACAGCTTGCGTCACCTGTGCTTGCACCCTAGGATTTTGATATGTTCCCACAGAATAGGGCCCCTTGTGTAAACAGAACAAAGGTCCCTTCAACCAGTCCCCTTGTAAAAACCCTTCAAGGGAATTGTTCTGACCCCTTGTTGTGGGGATCTTCAAGACAGAGGATTCAACTGCATGTTATTTCAATTAACATGTACCTTCCCACTGGCAGGTTACAGAGTATTTCTTCCTTCCATCTTCTCCTGTTTCCTTTAAAGTCTTATCCACGGCCCATGCATGACTGTCTACGTGTCTGTAATAGAGCGTAGGACAGTTAAACTCTACACTACATTCTCTCCACTCGCAAAGAAACGGTTCAGGAATGTCCGGCAGTAGATTTCGACTCTGGTTGTCCAAAGAACATGGCGCCAGTTTCATTTCTTGCTGTTTTTTGTAGCCTTCAAGCTTTATTCTGGTGTGGAAAGCGTGGAAGAAAACATGACGAATCAAATCGCCGGCATCAATGGGTGAATCCAACCACAATCTCTCCAATAGCATGCAAAATTATCCGGGATGGTGTCGTCGGAAATCCTCGTCGATACCCTGGTAAATTCCCCTTAAATGCCCCTCAAAATGCTCTCTGAAGTCGTGAAAGTCTGACAAAGGAAACTTTTCTTCGCATGAGCCCCATTCGCATTCGAGAAGATCCACTGCCATTGCAAAATGGCTGAAAATAAGCAATTAAAACCGCAAAGCAGAGAAAAGAAAACCCGCCAGTCCGACTCAACCCGCCATCTTATACCGCCATTTTATTTGTGAGCCTAACAAGAATATTTGATCAGCGGTCTAGCTGTGTAGCCTGGCCTTCCTCGACTTTGTCTGTTGTCTCGTCTGAGACCACGAGAAATCTCAAATTATGTCGTTCGGCGCAGACTGCTTTCTTCGCTGTGATCTACAGGGGTTTAAGGGGCGAATCAAACAAACGTATCCTGAACCATATGAAGTACCACTGGGGACAGCAAGTTTGGATTTTCCGGAAGAATGTCTCCTGCCAATTTTTTTTTCACTTATTTCCCTGTTTAGTCAGGGGTTTTGTAGGTGGGGGAGGAGTTATTTAACAAATTGATCATGAATTTCGTCAGAACATTGTCAAAGTAGCTGTGGATCCATGGAGCAATAAGCAAGTGGATCCAGAGACTACTTTGACAATGTTATGAAAAAATTCATTGTCAATAACAGGACAGAACACATGTACAAGAGAAAATATGTCAATTTGTTTTTTATGATAACAGATTGTTTGCTGCCGCATTGCACAATTTGTAAAATTCAGGTGCCTGTCCACTTATTGACAATGAAAATTAGCCCGTGATTGGGCGAGAGTCTCTACAGTTATGTAAGAAAATGAAGTTGAGAGATGACAAAACGTTGAGTATCCCAGCACTATAAAAAAATATACCGGTATATACAGCGGAATCCCTATTTCTCGAACCCTCATTTTCTCAAACTTTCTGGTAACTCGAAGTTGTTTCCCCTCCTCAGTCAATTGTTGTAATTAATTCCCCCTGATTTTTCAAGCTATCCAATTTTTCAAACTAATTATTATTTATGTTTACCTTGGAGATTTGAAAAGTGTGGATTCCACTAGCTGTATATCCTGAACTAATTGATTTGCTAATTGGCAAACACAGACCATGTGGACAGTTAGTGACAAATTTACTTGAAATATAATGAGTCAAGTTAAAGGGGCTCAGTCATGGCATCTTGAGTTATTTTGAACATCGAAAAAAACAACCGTTAAATTGAAGGAAACCTAAAAATAACACTTTATAAAGATAGAAAAACATCAAAGAGATAATAATAAACCATAAAGGACCAAGGATGGTTAACGATGGAGAAGATTGACATGGATTGCAAACAATGAATTTGAAAAGTTTAGCTAAGCTTTTCAAACGTGACTGAGCCCCTTTAAAGAATAAACAGAAAACCACCATCAATAGACAGGTCTCTGGATCAGGCATCCGCAGCTGGGTGTTGATCAATGGCCTCAATCAATATTTTTATCAACAATTGTGCAGTTCCAGAAAATATCCATACTCTCCCCACAGAAGACATTGGAATTTCCTGGGGGGGTGGGGGGTTCTGTAAGGCCAAAAAAATTTTAAAAATGTATGAAGTTTAAATTTAATTTTCAGAGGGGTGGGGGATCTTAGAAAAAAATCCCTTCCATGGGGTAGGTATGAGTATTTTTTGGCGTTACACCATCCCAATCGATACTTGGAAAACACTTGATTGACTCTTGATCAGCAGTTGGTAGATAGTTGGCCAAGTGTCAACCTAGTCATGCATTGATTGAAAATCAGTCCAACTGTTGACTGGGATATCAATGGAGTGTTTGATGGAGTGTCAACTGAGGTATTGATCAAGGGTCTATAGATCGTTTTCACGTGATGTCATCGCTTTCTAAAATCCAAAACTAAAGCGCCACCAAAGTCTTTATCCTCATCAGTCATAAGAGACGGTTATTTAGATCTGTTTTCAATTTTACAGCTCAATTGCGTGCTTTGATCATTTGGAAACCAGAGCATTTTGAATTTCAGAGTTATGGCGCTGTGTGACACAAAGCTGCGATCGCATTTGTCGAAAAATATATACCAGTATCTCATGATTTCTAGCTTTTTTAGAAGTTAGAGCATTAGGAAAAGTGCTTAATATGTAAATGCTTGTTTGTTAAGTACAGATAGTCAGTCGCCTAGATAGCCAAATGTAAGTTCCAAATGTTTACATTATTTTCCAGTCGCCATATTGGTGCACATCTGATGTGCACAAACATTGCGTTTCCATACTGAGCTCTTTGAATTTCTGCGAATCATTGCGACAAATATCTGCGGTTTGGGAAAACGCACCGACGTAAAACTAAGAGAAGTGTCTTGTTTATTTATATCCAATAAGATCACAATTTCTTGACTTTATCTACTGAATGGTTTTCGATTTATTTTTTTATTGCGTGACAGTTAAAACGATCTATAGAGGGTAAGAGGGTAAAGATCGAGGGTCTCCATTAACACTTGACTGCGGATGCCTTTAGTTAACATGATTGAAGGCTCTTAGAGCAACAGCAGTGTTTTTCAACATTATGATTGAAAAGACATGTAATTATTATGTATATTATATTTTGGTGGTCTTAGCTTACTGGCTCAAAGAAAGGCTACATAGCTTGACTTGGGCGGATCCAGGATTTGGTGGAGGGGGTCTCAGAGAATTGTCTAGGAGGTCTGAAGCTTGCTTGCCTCACCCTCCCCCTCCCCCCCCCCAAAGAATTAGTTAGGTTCATGGAAACATAATTTCCAGCATTTGAGGGATGATCGTTGGTTGTGTGAAGTGGTACTATGATGAGGAAAAGACTCTTGCCCATCAGTAGTATTTTTGCTCTTTTCAAGTTAGTCTTTTTTCAGAAGATAAAATTTAATATCTGTTAGTAAAGTTTTCCCACAAAGGTTGCCACATCTTCATTTTTTTTTTCATTCCTACAGTATAGCTACTCAAAGCATGTTATTACTATATACTGGGAACAAATTTTGGTCTCAATACTGAGAATCATTATTTTGTGTAGGGGTAGATATTATTTTTTTAAAGTATTGTACACGTACTGCAGATTGTTTGCTTAACTTATTGAAGGTGGAAAGATTTTGTTGTGACTGAAATTGACACTAAAGGGAAACTTGTAGAGCTGGAAGACAGCATATTAATTTCTTCTGCAAAAGATGACAAAGGCTGTCAAGTTATCAAAGGCAATGAAAAACGTAAAGAGAGCATGCAAAGTCAGGAATGTTCAGAAGAAAAGAGTACACTTGTGGAAAGGGAAACTCCGTTTCTAACACAGGTATGGTTGTATATTTTAATTTTTTGTTGACAAGTGTAAATTCATCATTTAAAAGGCGGTTTTTCCATCATGCATAGTTGTTTTTTAATACAGGTACATGCACAAGGGGTACACTATAATTATTTTTGCATGCACGTATATACAAAATAATGTTCTCTTCAACAACAACTTTATGGCTTCAGAAAATGATTAATTGATTAGCCTATGGAGTGAATATCTTGATTTTTTTATATCTCATGATGAGCTAAAAGATGTTGATCAAAATATAATCATGAAATATTCTTTGCATTATAAGTGAAATAATCTTGACTGAGAAATCCTTTGGCCTATGTTGGTGGAACAACTTTGTCAAACAAAGTAAGCTGTAGTCCATCTAAATTGTTAGAAATTTAAAGTAACAGAAAGAACAAAATAAAATATATATAACTATAAAATATGTACAATATTAGGTAGAAATTTAGACCTTTCAACCTGTGAAGAGATTAATTTAATTTTTGCAGTCCTGCCTGCAAAATTAAATTTTGATGGATGTATCTTCATTGTAAATGTTTAGATTTCAGAATCATTTGAGAAGCTACAAAGCAATGCTTTGCAAGAATTGGACAGAAGTCTAGGCAATGCAAAGCTAAAAGAACTCACAGAGTTGGCTTTGTCTGCTGAAAGCAACAGAGAGAGCGACAAAAAGATCTGCATTGGTAAGACTATCAGAGACAACCACTCCTTCAATCAACTATACATTCAAGATGTAGTTCATTGCCCTTTTATTTTAAAAGGGTAAAGATAAGAAAAGTCCCAGTGCTGTTACTTGCAGTGGCGGATCCAGACCTAATATAAGCTAAGGAGGGAGGGGAGTGGTTCCCTGGCTTCTCTCCCTTATGTCATTTCTTCTTTTTTTTCCCAAATAAGGGGCGCGTGACTTGGCGTGTTACTGTAGTGAGTTATTTTGACATCTTTTTTTATTGGTGGCAAATTACTCCTGAAGGATTACCAACATAAATTAAAGCAATTTTCATTTTTCTTGTTGTGTTAGGCTCTAAGATGACAAAGGAGGAGCGTACATCTCTCCATAGAAATGTCAGGCTGGCTTTTCCTCACCTTCAGACTGAAACTATTCAGAGTGAACAGGAGGTCAGTGAGTCACTCTGCAGACCTAGCAATCCAAGCTTTAAACTCTTCCAGCTAATGCCATGCCTTATTTTCTTCTAGCATTTAATTTAGTAATAATATTATAGTCACTGTGGGGAATGGTAAATTTGAGACTTTGGGTGAAGGCAAAAGGAGCATTTTCTTTGTGAGCCCACAACATTGTGAGAGCAAAGGGTTTAGACATCATTCATAGACAAACAAACAAACAAAGCTATCCTTTGAGACTTTCTTAGCCTTGCAAAAATTGAGACTGAGACAGCTTTGTGAAAAAAATGAGACTGGGAGATGTACATAACTGCTGAAAAACGGGACTCAGTGAGGCTTGTGAAATTTGATGCAACTTACCCCTCTTTTTGTCAAGTTGGTTTTTGCATGTACACACAAGTACAAGAAGGAAATCTCTACATTTCAAACTATATAATTATTAGATGAATTCAAGCCCCAACATTGCATTTGTTCAATTTTACTTCTGGTCTCAAGATAGACCTGTAGTTGGTGATCATTTCTTTAATTCTCCTGACATCTATGATTGACTATGTTTTTATTGTGATGAGAAATTAGCTTCTGATTGTGAGATTGTAATCTTGGCTTAGGTTTCTTAAAGGCGACACACTGCAATGTTAACATGGTTATTTTGTTTTTCTTTCTCTGTTTTTCAGGGAGACCCTCGTCTGATGTTTGCTCGCAATGATAAAGTTTACTGGGAGTTCATTGACTTACTCAATGACAGACACCAAATTGACAGGTTTATCAGATATGTAGTTTATTCACCCTTTTCAACTACCGGTATTTTGTTTGTTTGTTTGTTTGTTCATTTCCTTCCTTCCTTCTTCCCATTCTCTCCATCTTTGCCCTCTGCTTTCCCCTTTCCCCACTCCTTTCTTCCAAGTCCCGCCTTCCCTAGGTCATTCTTTTAGTCAATCGGTGGATTGGTGGGTCAGTGAGTGGGTTAGTTGGTTGGACAGTCACTCAGAGAGCAGTCGATTAGTCAGTCAATCATTCAGTCTGTCTGTCAGTCAGTCTGTCAGTCAGTCAGTGAATTAATCTGTTAGTCAGTCAGTCAGTCAGTTTGTGAGCCAGTCAGTCAGTCAGCATTTTCTCAGTCAGACAGTCAATCAGCCAGTCTGTCCATCTGTCTGTCTGTCTGTCCATCTGTCCGTCAGTCCGTCAGTCAGCAGTTTCTCAGTCAGTCAGTCATGCTGTCAGTCAGTCTCTCTGTCCGCCCGTCCATCCATCTGTCCGTCTGTCAGTCAGTCTGTCTGTCAGTTAGTCAGTCAGTCTGTCAGTCAGTCTGTCAGTCAGTCTGTCAGTCGGTCTGTCATTCTGTCAGTCAGTCTGTCCGTCCATCCATTCTTCCATCCGTCTGTCAGTCAGTCAGTCTGTCTGTCAGTCAGTCAGTCAGTCTGCAGTCTGTTAGTCTGGAGTCTGTTAGTCTGCAATGCTGCCAGCCTGTTAGCCTGTCAGTCTGTCAATAAATCATTCAATCCAATCAATCTGAAGTCTTTCAGCCTACAAGGCTGCCAGCTTGTTTTCAGTCTGTCAGTCTGCAGGCTGCAAGGCTGCCAGCTTGTTAGCCTGTCAGTCTGTCAGTCAATCAATCAGTTAAATCAGTCTGTTGGTTATTTAATTTCAGATCAAGTATTCTTTCAAGCACCCATTTCATCTGAAAATACTATGAGCTTGCAAATCACATTTCTACATTTGCTCACTTATTCAAGGTTGCTGTGCTTTGCTCACTGGGAGAATAGAAGAATCCCTTCTACACTCAATCTTGATGTCAGCTGTGCGGATAAACAGCAACGTACTAAGGTACTGTAAAGCATATTTAGATCCAGAGACTGCTGATAATTTCCTTGCACAGTAATGGTTCTAGCAACCTAAGAGATACTGTAATTCTATTTTAAGGGGGCAGTGTCCTTCATGTACTAATATCCTGTACAGGAGTTAAGGTTGGGCAGGGGGGTAAGGGCACTTAATTTTCTGATCACCCTATGGGTCAGCTAGCTAGTTCCTCCATGCATCTGTTAGCAGGATCTTAGGTTTGTAAATTCATGGGTACAATGCCGACTAATTAACCACATTGATTTTCTGAAAATGCATGCATGCCTGCAAATTGTTTTCCACCTTCTCTCACTTTGTTTGCTATTGGTTTGAAACACTTGGGCAATTGCACTTATGTTTTTGTGCTTACAAGTTTAAAGCCCATTTAATGTTTTAGATCCACAGACTTTTGTCAAAACACTTTGGTTCATTTCTTGAGAGCAAAACATTTAATAAGCAGCACAGTAAAGCAGGAAGTGATGGGGGAAGCTACATCCAGATAAGAATGCGTGTCAGGGGACCAAGGCCACTGCGGCAAAACAACAATAAAGAGGAACCCAGGTATATGCACTGATCAGTCTATCTGTGCCTGTCTGTCTCTGTGTTTGTCTCTGTCTCTGTGTTTGTCTGTCTGTCTGTCTGTCTGTCTGTCAGCAGTCATTCAGTCAGTCAGTCTCAGACAGACATCCCATCAGTCAGTCATTCAGATAGACAGAGCCTAAACCCACCTGCCTTTAGAACCAACATGTAAAATTACTGTACTGTTGCTTCTTCAACAGTGTTGATGAAGTTGAGTGCACAGGCTTACTTTTTTGAAATGGTTCTCTTTTTCAGACAGTCAGAAACGGAGTACACAGGATTTGTATTAGGTAAAAGAAATATGGTAAGAATTCAGTGTTACATGTTATGACTAGACTGTGGAAATTATGAGGTTTGTTTGGAGGCCAAGATTCATGTTGAAGTCGTATCTTGTGTGGAAGCTTTCAGTGGATGGTGCAGTTTACATGTTTTATCAATGCTTATTCTCTGGTTTGTTATTCACTGACAAATGTCTATCTGGGTAGGAGTTAAGGCTTTCAGTGGATGGTTTAGGTGCTTTCTCCATGCATAAACCAGGGAGCAGAGATGACACAGTGGTGGGAGCACTCACCTCCCACCCCTAAGAATGTGTCCCGGGTCTGATTCCAACCCATGTAACATTTGTGGACTGAATTTGTTGTCGGTTCTCACCCCACTTCAAGGGTTTTTCTCTGGGTTCTCCAGTTTTCTTTCCTCCTTAAAACCCAACTCTTAATCCCAACTGTGAATCAAACTTCTGGTTATGTTTTTTTTTTCCTGTTCTAGGAAACACTAGAAGCTATTCATCGTTTGTCTAGCTGTTTAAATGTGCAACCGTCAGCCTTCAGTTATGCTGGTATCAAGGACAAAAAAGCCATAACTAAACAGTACATGGTGGTTAAAGGAGTCACTCCAGAACAGTGAGTCAGTTTATTTTTACATTGAAATCCATGTAGGCCATGGCTAGGGAGGTAAAGTTACGCGTTTATGTGTTGGTTGTTCACACTTCTTATTTTCATATTTTGTGAACAAGAAACTACATTTTGCAGTTTAGCTAATAATGATAAGTCAGTGACACAAACTTCTTTAAAAATGTATTCCTGAGATAGGTCAGGCAAATCTCAGCAATCTTTCCCTCTATAATCCATAGGATGTGTGCTGTTCAAGATCACCCCTCCCTAGAAGGTATCGAATGTGGTAGCTACAGGAGGGGTGTGAGTAGACCACTCAGGATGGGTGCGCTAAGTGGAAACCAGTTTCAAATTGTCATAAGAGATATACAGTGCAATACCGACCAGAGGTTAGTAAATAAATCTGATATCACACCAGCTGTTTGAAGCGGACACTCTTCTTCAGATAGCCTTGAAAGCGGTATTTTAACTCGTTATAAAGGGTTCCTTTCCGTTTTTTGTAGCCATGGAGAGAATCTTCCCCAGTTGACAAAACTTGTTGAGGTGTGTAACGGTAGGTCAATGTTAAAAGGTTAATGTAGATTTCTCCATCAACAACGTTGATCCGCAAAGAAGATTAAGCCTACTCGAGAAAGCATCGCCGCGCACTCTACAATAAGCGCCGCATCCCTAAACCACAATGCCTTACATGATCAAAATAAAGCAGTGCTTACTCATAGGCCATTGCAGAAACGTGAGAGGACTGGGAAAGAGTATGGTTGTTTTCCGTTTGTTTGAAAAACTAAGATATTCAAATGAAAGATCAACTAAATTTGAGAGTCTTAACCACGATTAGAAGTATTTGGAGGACGAAAATGGCAAAATGGTAGCTCTTCAAATATCACCCGAAATAGAGAGTTTGTATGGATTGGGTAGACAGGCCACAAAATTATAAGGGTTTGTATGGAATTTGCAACTTTTGCAAGGCTCCCATTTGGACAATTTTCCGCTGAAAACTCTTAAACTTGGTTGGGTAGCTTTTCATTCATTAACCTTTCGGTTGAAATGTTTAGATTTTCAATCTAATCAATATAAGAAACTCGCCCCAGTGCTCTCACGTTTCGGCAATGGGCTATAGTGGCTTGCGCCACTATGATACTCAGTAATCCACGCTGGAACGGAAAAAAGAGTTGCAGTCAGGGTGATGGGCTCCTGTTGCAGTGCATTATGAAGTGAATTTTGGCTGTTGTTCGTATGGTTTTTGGTGGACACAAAGCTATGTTTTTTGTTCAAAATGTTACTTGTGCATTTATGTGCCTGATCAAAACACCAAGAAACTTAACAAGAATTGCGGGGGTTTTTTGCGAGTACTTGGCAGCTGTCAGTATAGATATTTTTATTTCAAAATTTTTCTTCTTACCTAAAACATCTTTCATAAGTTATGTCCTATAAATCCCCTTGAGTATTTGCATGCAAGAAGTAATTAAACACGTATTAGCCTCTTGATTTATTAATTTTTGAAAAGTTTGTAAATAGTTCCTGAAAAACCTCACGAGGATGTTACTATTAAAGTTCGTTCATTCATTCATTCATTCAATCAATCAATCAATCAATCATTCAGTCAGTCAGTCAGTCAGTCAGTCAGTCAGTCAGTCAGTCAGTCAGTCAGTCAGTCATTCATTCATTCATTCATTCATTCATTCATTCATTCATTCATTCATTCATTCATTCATTCATTCATTCATTCATTCATTAACGTCATTGATTATAAAAATAAGTTCACTTTTTAACTTCCATGTCAGGACTCAATATCCTCCTTGACTTTGAACGGATTTTTGAATTACTTTGGACCGCAGAGGTTTGGTTTGGATGACAAAGAAGTGAATGCTTGCGACATTGGACTTGCCATGTTACAAGAAGATATGGTAAAGAATCCATATTGCATAGTCTTAGAATGGTTTTTAAAGTGTTGCTTGAGAGTTGTAAGTAATTAGTGTTTTGGTTGGTTCGGCTTTCAATCGAGTCTTGTAAAGCCTAGCCTCTTCCAGGCGTTCAGTTAGCGGCGCCTTGACTAACTGAACGCCTGGAAGAGGCTATGTCACTCCAGCCAATCACAGAGGACACAGACAATCCAATGAACCAATCAAAACTGGAAGTAAATGCATGCAGCTGACACGAAGCGCGGGAAAATGTGTGGTCTCACTTCTGATTGGATGAAAAAGTGGCGCAAGTGAAGATTTTTAAAGCCAATCCTGTGGCGCAGTGATGCAAAACTAATTACTTTTCAACACCGGAAACCGTCCAATCTGCGTTTAGATTTTGGTTAAAAAAACTCAAATATAACTCGCCTAATCTTCTTTTTATTTTGATTCTTTTTTTTTTGTCCTCAGGTTCGTGCAGTGAAGCTTCTTCTGACTCCATCAGAGCAAAACCCAGACAGTCCTGTCAACTCTGCGAAAAGGTAAGTCTTCTTCTCTATACTCCTTACCAAACGCCTTAGTTTTTGTTAAATTTTAGTTTTGAACATTTTGTGGTTTATCAAGATAATGTCAGCTTGTTGTTACTTCTCCGCGTCCTCATTAGCTGTCGGCTTAGCAGGGAAATTTGAAATTTCTTTCAACATAGAGTATAGTCTGAAGCGTAAGTCCTGTTGTTGACATAAAAGGTTTCTGCTTTGAAACGCCGAACTCTCTAACCATAAGAACTGGAAAGACATTTCACTTTTGTTTACTGTTTTCATCATTCCATTGTTTCTTTATAATTGGTTGGATTCAGATCTAAATCTTTTCTCCTTCCCCAGGTATTACTGCGAGACAGGCGACGTGCAAGGTACTCTGGGTAAAATGCCCGGTTATAAGGTCCGTGAAACACTGGTACTCAAAGCTCTTCACAGACATGGCACAGATATGGTTTGTAAATAATACCTTTATGTAGCCTTCTAATCCTAGTCTTCACATATTCATTCACAAAATAATGCGTCTTTTTAGTTTTTAGCTGAGGGGTTTGAATATATGAACTGGATTGTTCAAAGCCTGATTAAGCTAACCCAGGATGAGCGAGAATTATGATTGAGTTTCGTATTTTTAGGTCAGGTTTTCTGTTTATATTGTGTGTCCTTCAGTTTTAAGCCTGAATAATCTCAAATTACACAAAATATGAGAACGAAAAATATTTTTATACAAGAAAAAATGCTAGTTCTGTTCCTGGGCAGGGGCGGATCTAGGGGGAGGGTGCAGGGGGTGCGCACCCCCCGCCCCTGAGATAAAGCCTTCTTCTTCGTATTCGCTTTTAAAATTTGTTTACCTCACCGGTCAGTGACGTCATTCCTTAGAGGTGCACCCCTCCTAAGAAAAATCCTGGATCCGCCCCTGCTGGGCTAAGCGTTAACCGACTTTCGAACGACCCGGCCTAGCTGGGGCCGTTTCTCAAAGCCCCGGAAACTTTTCGGGACCGCAAAGCCATTTTTAGATAATCTGTATCGAAAAATAGAGGGGTGTATGCTCCTGAAACTTGTAGTAAGAAGAGAAACTCTGTTCATATTATTTATAGAAATATATGACTAAAACAGCTCTGTAATCATGAGGTTCGAGATTTTGCTTTAGCTTTCCGAGAGCAAAAAGTTTGGTGACCGAGTGCTCCGTTTCTCGAAAGCCCTGGAAACTTTTCGGGCTGGTAACGTAATTTGTATATCAGGGGAACTTCCATTCATATTAAGAATACGTAAATAAAACAGCTCTGTAATCATAAGGTTCGAGAGTTTGCTATGACTTTACAGTCCCGAAAAGTTTCCGGGGCTTTCGAGAAACGGGCCCCAGGGCCTGGTTGTTCGAAAGTGAAGTTCTAAATCTAAATCTTCTGGTTTCTTATTGACAAGAATTAGATTTCCCAAAACTTAAATTCTCAAAAACTTTTGCTCGGAAGTTGATGACTCTTTTGAAAGCTTTTTTTGCAAAGGACAAAGCTAACAATAAAACTCTTTTCTTGTACAGGACGGTTGCCGTAAAGCGTTGCTCAACATCCCATACTCCATGCGGTTGTTGTACCTTCACAGTTACTGTAGCCTTGTCTGGAATCAGATGGCTTCCTACAGGATACGGCAGCACGGCCGTACAGCGGCTGTTCAAGGAGATTTAGTCGCCGATAAAACTGTAAATGCGCATGAATTATGTACGGACATCGCTGACACTCACGAAAACGATAGGAATTTATGTGCAGATGAAACCAGTGGCCTCAGAAGGGACCATGTCAGATGCGTATCGGATCATGACGAGGGAAAATATCTTCTCAAAGACGTGGTGTTGCCGCTGCCCGGATACAATGTTCAATACCCCGAAAATGAAGTAGGAGAAAAGTAAGTGCTTCGTGAATTCACGTACACCTCAGACAATTGAGTTGTAAAAATGATTAACAATTATTTCTCGACCGCCCGTTGGATATGAGATAGTAGATATCATCCTCTATCCAACAGGCGCGAGTGGAATAATTGTTTCATTAAAAACGCCCCCAAAATATAGTAACTAAATTAAAATAAAAATAAAAATGCCCCCAAAAAATCACCCGTGCATGGTATAATGGGTCATAACCCATGATGGGTAAGCCAGTTGAAACTCTCGAACTAATTATATTACTAAATGGTCCAGTTTATAATGATAGCATATAGCCATTGGTCTTGAGAGCTTGACAATTAAAAGAAAAGGTTTTACTTCGTAGTTCTACCACTTTATATAATAACCAAATCAATGCGCGCGCTCTGATTGGTCCATCAGCTATGGTTTATTGTGCTAGTAAACTCATGGAAAAATCACGCGTCTTCTGAATTATTATATAAAAGCTGCGGCTCGTGATTTATGAATTCTTCTCGCCTTCTACGAAAATCCCGCATGGTTTATCAGCCTATAAACCATAGAAACTTGTGGTCTGTTGTTTAAATGGTTCGATTAGCGCTAGAGGCGCTTGAAGATTTCGGCAAGAACTTCATGCTAGCCTACATATAGAGCACACTCCCATATTGTCTTATCCATATATGGAATGTCTTATCCATATATGGATATGTGGGCTAGCATGAAGTTCTGACCAAGATTTCAATATTTGACTTCGATTATTTCCCCTTATTATGTTTTCAGGTACAATGAAAGATTGAAAAGAGACGGACTGACCGTAAAAAGCTTCAGGTTAGATTTCTTTGTTAAACATTCTCTTAGGACTTCTGACACTTACACGGTTACACAGTTGTTGTAGTGTCTTTTTTCTGTCACTCTAATTTTTATTTTCGACCGTTCTATTCCAGGCTTAGAGCTCTGGGAATGAACTTGCCCGGTGCTTATAGGAAACTTGTGGCATTTCCAGGAAATTTGATGTGGAAATGTGTACAAGACGGACATGCGTGCACTGGAGATTTTTCTGCTGACCATTCTGCAGCTAGCACGGGCTCAAATCCAAAAGATGACGTAAAAAGACCGAGACTCGGCGAAGACGAAACAATATGCTTCGACGCAACAGAGCAGACCGAGTTGCCTCGAAACCCTGGCAACTTCTGTAACAACATTGAACTTTCGTTTAGTCTGGAACCTTCGTGTTACGCTACTTCGTGCATTAGAGAACTCATGAAGAACTGAAATAAAAGCCAACAACAAGATAATAACATCATGAATAGTACTGCATTGATTGTTTACTATAGCTTCTATGTTATTGCTCCTGTATGGTTATTTTTTGCAGACGCAAAATCGCCAGAAAGATTGATTCCGTCAGAGGTGTAGTTCAAAAAGCCCAAAAAATTTCTCTTTTCGAACAATGGCCAAAAAGGCACCCCTTTCCTGGGAAGCGTACCGGTACAGCCCTCTCTAAAATGTACCCCACATCTGGGTCCTATTTTGGTTCATCTAGGGCTGCTTCCCAGGTTGATAATAGTAACGCACAAGTTTCTCGCTTGGGTGGCTTTCCTCAGGTCATTTCGTTTTGACGGCCGTACAATCCAGTGAACACAATCCACGCCAATGAAAATTACATGCAAGGAGAAGTTGCCTTTCCCTGTCTTTAAACCATCCACTTATTAACGAACATCTATCAGGTTATTCATAGCTTGTGAAGTGTTTGAGTAAGCTTTGTTGTATTACGCTTAAATTTCCTATTTTAGAATAAGTGAGGGCTAAGCTGACCCTAAGCTCGTGATCAAGCTTGTTACAGTCGTCTCTAAGGCATACGTCACTAGCGGAAGTCACGCAACATGATCAAATATGGTAATAAACAGGAAAGTTTACTCGCCAGGGAAGTCAATTTCGCGAAACAGCCGCGTTTAATAAAATCACGTTGCTTGTGATTTTTCATGCGAAGAATTGTGAACGTTGACCCAAACTATTTTTTATTCAGCAAAATAATATCTCGAAATCTCCCCAGGTCAAAAAGCCCTTTGAAGGCATTGTATTGTTCATTTGATGGCAAACACGGCTCTTAGAAATAATTGGCTTGAATAGAGTCATAGAGTGATGTTTGTCACAGAGTAACTGTATTTCCGAGAGATCTATCTCTTGTTTCTGTGTCTTGTTACCTCGTAATTACATTGATAGTCAGACATATGATGAGATTTCAGATAATCATCAGCAAGGCACAGTACCGTGTACTATCTAATTCTTAGAACCTTTCATCCACGAGAAAAAAATTGAGGAGAACTGAACATGTATGTTTTTAAATCAGCGAGAGTGGATTTGCATCAATAAATGAAATGACGACGTCTTTTCTAAATATAGAGAGCACTGAAGCAAAAATCGGATAAATTAAAACAAGCTTATGATCAGGTCCCCCATTTTATACCTTGGTTTTATTTGGTCTCAGTTTGAGTGACAGTCCACGTCTTCCTAATTAAACCTCGGACCGAATTTTTCGTCTTTTTTGGAACAATGTTCAGTCAAGTGGAACCTACTCCCGAAGTTTCTCCAAAACAATCACAACCGGAAGTGATTCACCCTTATTACGTCCGTCACTTGACCAGCATGAGGAAAGGTGTTGCCATCTTTTTTGAACCCTTAAATATTCGCGGCCAAGCGAATTTTCAGTTAGAAATCAAAGCAAACGCAACACAGAAAGATGGCTTACCAAGTACTGTTTGTTAATTTTCTTGTTCAAAGTGGACTTCTTTTGTTTAGCCTTCCCAAGGCGGACAGCTACATCACTTCGTGCCAACCGCGTGGCGGATCGAGCGGTAGCGTTACATCAGTCATTCTGAGTGTTACACGTTTTCAAAACGTCTCCGTCAATTTCCGTCGCGACAAACCTCGTCCGTTGTCCACTGTGCATCACACAATACCAAATGATGGAAAAATGCATTTCTTTGACTACAACCTTAAGGCAAAGTTTCATGGAAAGGAATTATGCGTCTCAACGGTGAAAGAAACGGTGGCAAACGAAAAAGAATCCAGGGAAACAAGACAATATTCATGTGAACGCGTTTGCCTGGGCCTTGGAGACCGCGTGAATCTGATAACTAACTCTTCCTCTGGTGGTCGTTTGTGGCCTGGGCGCGGATGTTGCGTGTTCAGACGAGATACGTTTTTGCAGCTGAGA
Organism: Platygyra sinensis; assembly: GCA_019787425.1. NCBI lineage: Eukaryota > Metazoa > Cnidaria > Anthozoa > Scleractinia > Merulinidae > Platygyra > Platygyra sinensis. The sequence goes on along the minus strand of JAHPZR010037944.1, from coordinate 2,241 downwards.
CTAATGACCGCGGGCCCTCGCTGCGCTAAATGCCAGGGTAGGATGTGTTTACAAGATCGTGTGACAACCGCGCAGTGTCCCCCTGGAGATAAATGCTTTGCTATTACGTTGAAAGAACAGAGTGGCTCGCCCGAAACAAACTCAAGGTGAGTTGAGTCTCTTAATTTCGATTGTTAACAAAGCCTTTTTGAGAGTTAGCTTCTGGCGTTCTCAATTTCCCATTTAGCGGTCCCCGGAGCTTTTCGACTTGTTTGATGTCATAAATACTTACAGGGTCTTTTTCATTAAATTTTTAGCATTCTGCCAATCATGCTTGGTTGCTCCAGTGACGATGGACTGCGTGGTTACTCATGCCAGGACGGTTGTCTGCGTGAGGTAGAACTTGTGGGGTCTGGAAAGAGACGAGTTTGCGTCCGGTGTTGCACTGGGCACGAGTGTAACAAGGTGGGAGGAGCCAAAGACAATGAGACTGAAACCGCTGTCATAGAAAATGGCGCCCACGATACAAAGCTGTCAGAAAAACTAGAAACTAATGGAGTTTCTGGAGTTACAAGTAATAAGCAGTTGTTAGTGATCTCGTTATTATCAACCTGTTGGTTGCTTAGAAAGAGAGTGATTTTGCAATCATAACTTTTATAGGGAAATTAGGATTTTCCTCTACAACCAATTTCTAAACCGCAGATTGAGTTTGCAGAAAGTGCAATCCTAGTATTTTGATTCTGGAAATTAATTTGCCTCATACATTTCTGAGTCCGTTGAGGCTTGGATTGACAAATTAAGTTAAATTTCGCTCATAATATAGGTTTAAATTTAGACTCAAAACTAATGGCCTGCGAAAACAGCCGTCCTTCTTCGCTCCCGGCCCGAGTGGCGTTTCACGCGAAACGCCACTCTGGCCGGGAGCGAAGAAGGACGGCTGTTTTCACAGGTTACAAAACTAAGCCTGTAAATAATTTTAAGAGTCCATCTGACAAGAAGCACTTAGTTAGATTTCAAGTCTAGTTACCTCGTTTTTCATTTGTGTGTTTTATATCATTTTCACCATCTCGCCTAAGTTCAGATGGACTTCTCAAATAAAAGTCTTATGGACCTCGGTAAAAATTGCAAAAGACAAAGATCGACAGTAAAAAGCAAAAAAAATCTGCGGAGTAGGGGACAGGGGAAGGACTGGTGATCAACTCCAATACCGCGAGCCAGCGGTTCAAAGAAATAAGCGGCTGTAAATAGAAAAAGAATTAGTTATTTATTTAAATTCGCCATACAAGTATGTAAATCCTTTTATCTTTCTATCCAATAGATCATATGACACAGCACTTGAGGATATGTAAATAAAATCATTTTTTTAATGTAAGATAATGGTATTTCTTTTGCTCAAGAGGCTTCACGGTCTCTTCAACTATCTTCATAAGACGACTAACTGTTTTTAAACTTCTCCCCACTTTTTTTCTTTCATTTCCATGGTGTGACTTGTTTCTAACATCTGTTTGAAGAGGTTTTTCATCGTTCATACTTCAGTCGCTGGATCAATGTGCCTTTTTGGTGACCTCGACACAAAGCGTTTTGTGTTTTTTTTTTCTGAGCCATACAGGGTTTCTTATTGAAACGGCTTTTTGCTCGCAGACCTTCGGACTTGCAGCGAGGCAGGGTTCTTGTTCCATAATAGTCTTACAGGTCAGTTCGGCGTTCCAAATACATTGAAATAAGGTTGGACTCTCGAGGTACAAATTGTTACTGCTCCACATGTACACTCCACGAACATTAAAAGGACCCCCGTCTGGGGCCCTTGTCATAATGTTCCAGTAGGTATTAAAACGCTCTCGTTTCAGCCCCTCTCGTTCGTCTCATGCAGGACATTTTCTGCTCTGTTGTACTCTGTTCTCATTAGTTACCGATCGTTCCAGAACAATTAAGCACAAATTTGCCGATCAAATAAGATAATAAATCATCGTCGTTGTGATGTTCCTTAGCAAGTTGGCCCAGAGCGTCAGCATAACCTTATGAGATTCACTTACTTATGTCTTTTAGCCTTTTGTTTCTTAGACTGTGCCTTACGGAAGGCTGTCATGCCCTATAGTGCTCGTTCTCCTCTAGAGTCCGGCTTCTCGAGCTCGCATCGCGGAAAATTTATCACATGCGGATCACCGCCCGCACCAGCCAGCGGTATTCAATATGGGCATACACGGTCGGGCGTCCGCTCGGGCTCAGTCACCTCTGGAATGCCAGCACTCGAACCTTGAAAAA
>JAHPZR010037940.1:7500-12500 GCA_019787425.1 Platygyra sinensis | reverse complement strand
ATAGTTTGATAAGCATTGCAATTGCGATGCATATTGCAAAAAGTGCAGTTAGAAGGAATGCAAGTACATCCAATAGATAATATTGATACCAGTAGAGATTATACACTTCCGGTTTGAGGTGCTTGGCTCCTTTGTGTCTGTGGACATATTCAATCCAATCAGCAGCTTGCTGGACGGAAGTTCGCGGATTGTCACGCAACAATCGCGAGATGCGTGTAGCATTACCCTTGAAACTAAAAAGGAAATATACACACAAAAGTTAGGAGAAAGCATCGAGACTTAACGTTTTTAGCATTGCATAGCTGATAGTTCTGTTAGGGCGGTGGCGATATTTTGGCTTGACTCAATGTCGGTCTCTTGTAGATAACCTAGCTGCATCAACGCAGAGGATGTTCATGATATTAAACTTATAACTAGAAATACCTTGGTTCTTGAATGATTCGCTTTATGGAGTGGTATATTTCATCGCCAGTCACAGTCTTTATGTCAACACCGATTGCCATGCCAACCGATCGAGCCTGGGCGCAGTTACTAAACTGGTCAAGAAAAAGTGGCATGCAGATCAATGGCACACCATAAAACGCCGCCTCGTATAAGCTGTTGTGGCCTGTGTGGGAGAGGAAGGCTCTGGTGCTGTTATGAGCCAATAAATCATTCTGTGGAATCCATGGGAGGATTTTGATGTTTGAGGGAAGACTCTTTGGAACACGACCTTTAGGAAAGAAGACATTCTGGAGTTAAAAAGCTTAGACGTAGCTCCAGGAGTGAAGTGTTCTAACAAAAATTGTGATTGGCGTATTTAGCGTGCCTTATAAGAGGACAGACGCACCCTGAAGCCACCTTTCTTCGTTTGGAAAATAAAGTTTGGTTTAAAAATTCAGTTGAATGCTTGGGAAAAAACATTCGCCTGCATCTCAAATTTCATCGCACACTTCCTTCGTGCCCTACCGCTTCCTGCGTGATTACAAACAGAACAGAGTACAGTCGAGGTGTTTTTTGCTAAATAAATATATCTTATTAGACGTTTTGTTGTGTAGTATCGCTGAGTATTTTTACGAGTTGTGCCGTATTTTGACGAGCCCGTAGGGCGAGTCAAAATACAAACAAAGAGTAAAAATTCTCAGCAATACTACACAATAAAACGTCCAAAAAGAGATTTATTATCCAACACGCCAAATGTTTGTGTCCGTGCGTGCGAACTTCGCGGAAGTTTATTTACGGGAAATGCGTGACAGAAGTATGCGAAGCGGAACGGAATTGGCGCGGGAAATCCGGCTAACTGATTGGTCAACAGAAAACAGACCTGTTTAACCGGTCCTCTGGAGTACAAATACCGCGGGATATTTGTACTCGTTTTGGGCGTTATTTGTACTCTACGAGGTGCAATCGAATAATAAAACACTGTATTGAAAGCTTCTTGCTTCATTTCAGTGGAAGAGATCGCTTGAATTCATGTAAAACGTAACCTGCTCATCATGTAATGCATTGACATACCATTTAATCTCCATATGATTCTTTGCTCCAGTCGCCCGAAAGCTTTGGCCAACATTTGCACCTGGTGATCCTGCAACACTGCATCCCCAAGCGTTCCTAATGACAACAGGATTATCCCTTTATCTCCTGCGCCACTGATAAACTTCTCCAGGGCTTGTGGAAGTGGACTTGGAGTTTTCACTGTCAATGGCCCCACTAGTTTGGTAGCTTTGATTTGAAACAATACAACATTTTTGTGTAAATGTTTTTACAGTAAGATATGTAATAAGAGTTGGTGGTAAGAGTTATGCTTCAATCAGTAAAAATAATAGGAGAGGTAGTAATAAAAACAAAATTGAAAAAGATAAAAACTTTAGTTATTAAAAGTTAATTTGGTCAACTGGTGTGTCGATGTAAGTGATCATACCACATTGGCCAGTCATGTCCAATACACCCGCACTGTAACGATCCGCTAAAGGCAAATTCAGTTCGTTCGATTCGTAGGGATCGTAAAGTGTCCTTGCGGTCCGTAGAGTAGAGTTTCAGTTCGTCCGATTCGTACGGATTTAAGGGCCCTTTCGTATGGCGTACCATCGGGGCCAAAATTCAACTTTTGAATTTTGCTTGTATCTTCGGCATTCGATGTTGTAGTTTTACAATTTGTACCTACATCTGCAATTGAACATTCAAGTTTCCAATTTCTCTACTCCAATTGTCGATTTGACATTGTTTGTTTCACGATTCAACTTTGTAGTTTGAAGTATTCAACACTCAAGTTTACGCAATTCAACATTCAAGTGTTATACATTGTACTTCACGTCAATTCAACATGCAATTTGCTTCTTTTCGATATCCAACCCCAATCCAATGTAATGAAAACCTCAACGAACTAATTTCGCAATTCAACTTTGTAGTTTAGACAATGGAATATTACAAGCTTTCTCTTTAGTATTCAACGTTTTGATATTCGACATGTTGCACTTTGCCTTTCGCTATTCAACATTCAACTTTCTATCATCCAACCGCAATCCAGAAATTAACGAAGGAGCGCAGGCTCGCTACCCTAACCTCGCTCACGTGAGTGAAACGGTCAAGTACAAAAAGTACCTATGAGGTACCTCACTCTGGGATTAAAAAATGGACGATCTCTCGTATTTGTTAGACTGTGTTCATAATATCCTCGACGTTTTAAATAGAGTTGATGGCGTACATAATGGCCATGGAGACTTTCAGCTTCTTATTTGTGTAAAGTAGATTTTCTGCAGAGGATGTTTGGTAAATCTAGACATCGATGGTTTCGTAACAGAAACAATGGGAAGAGTTCATAGTTTGCTAGTAGAGCATTGGAAGAACTGAGAATTCTTACGGAGGTTATAGCGCCAGCGTGTAACAAGATGGTAGACGTGGAAGACCCTCGTACTTGATAAGCAAAGAGCAGCTCTCATATTTAATTGTATTGAACAAGGTTTTAAATTGCAAGACGTTGCTACTATGCTTTGGAGTAAATTGCAGAACAGTTAAGAGAAGAATGATGTCATATGGACTCAGTTTGTCAGGGTACATATAAAACGGTAAATTCGTACATACCATTATTTTGTGATAAACCATGGCAATAAATCTTTAGATACATCTTTATTTACATATTCACACACTCGGAGAAATTACAAGGGTAACCAAAGCCAGGAGCTTAATTAAATGGTATCATACTATGTGGCCAGCAAACCAAAATGTGAACTAGAAATTCAAGCCTACATGAAAAAGAAGGCTTAACGATCATACATGTATTTTTAAACGTTAATCCTTTTAATTTGCTGATTCCTTCTTTGCTTTTAGCGGGGCTTTTGGGCCTTTGCCATGTTTGCCATTTGGACCGCTGGACGAGTACCCAAAGAGCCTCCGTTGTTCCGCAACAACAGATGTGCTCGTAGAAGCTTCTGAACTACCTAAGAATTAATGAATATCTACCGTTAAAAGTTTTAGTTTTTAGCGGATAACTTACATGGCGCGTTTTGTTGCATGACAATGACCTCTAATTATATTCCACACACGTAGTCTTTGCAGCTACTTACCTTGTGGACTTGCTTTTTGAAGGGCAGAAAGTCGATCGGCGACTTTCAAAAGAGCAGATCGCACTTCGTTCAATTGATCACTCATAGTTTCACCAACACGGACTCCAACACGGGCAGAAGACTCGAACAGCGAAAGCAAATCAAATCAAAACCCTTTCTTTCGCGGGCTTCACTCACGTGAGCGAGGTTAGGTTAGCGAGCCTGCGCTCCTTCGTTAATTTCTGGATTGCGGTTGGATGATAGAAAGTTGAATGTTGAATAGCGAAAGGCAAAGTGCAACATGTCGAATATCAAAACGTTGAATACTAAAGAGAAAGCTTGAAATATTCCATTGTCTAAACTACAAAGTTGAATTGCGAAATTAGTTCGTTGAGGTTTTCATTACATTGGATTGGGGTTGGATATCGAAAAGAAGCAAATTGCATGTTGAATTGACGTGAAGTACAATGTATAACACTTGAATGTTGAATTGCGTAAACTTGAGTGTTGAATACTTCAAACTACAAAGTTGAATCGTGAAACAAACAATGTCAAATCGACAATTGGAGTAGAGAAATTGGAAACTTGAATGTTCAATTGCAGATGTAGGTACAAATTGTAAAACTACAACATCGAATGCCGAAGATACAAGCAAAATTCAAAAGTTGAATTTTGGCCCCGATGGTACGCCATACGAAAGGGCCCTTAAATCCGTACGAATCGGACGAACTGAAACTCTACTCTACGGACCGCAAGGACACTTTACGATCCCTACGAATCGAACGAACTGAATTTGCCTTTAGCGGATCGTTACAGTGCGGGTGTATTGGACATGACTGGCCAATGTGGTATGATCACTTACATCGACACACCAGTTGACCAAATTAACTTTTAATAACTAAAGTTTTTATCTTTTTCAATTTTGTTTTTATTACTACCTCTCCTATTATTTTTACTGATTGAAGCATAACTCTTACCACCAACTCTTATTACATATCTTACTGTAAAAACATTTACACAAAATGTTGTATTGTTTCAAATCAAAGCTACCAAACTAGTGGGGCCATTGACAGTGAAAACTCCAAGTCCACTTCCACAAGCCCTGGAGAAGTTTATCAGTGGCGCAGGAGATAAAGGGATAATCCTGTTGTCATTAGGAACGCTTGGGGATGCAGTGTTGCAGGATCACCAGGTGCAAATGTTGGCCAAAGCTTTCGGGCGACTGGAGCAAAGAATCATATGGAGATTAAATGGTATGTCAATGCATTACATGATGAGCAGGTTACGTTTTACATGAATTCAAGCGATCTCTTCCACTGAAATGAAGCAAGAAGCTTTCAATACAGTGTTTTATTATTCGATTGCACCTCGTAGAGTACAAATAACGCCCAAAACGAGTACAAATATCCCGCGGTATTTGTACTCCAGAGGACCGGTTAAACAGGTCTGTTTTCTGTTGACCAATCAGTTAGCCGGATT
>JAHPZR010037940.1:2500-5000 GCA_019787425.1 Platygyra sinensis | reverse complement strand
ACTTTCGGTACATTCCTTTGGGATGATCCGGATCAGAAGCAGTGATCCAATCCACTCGGCCCATAGGGCATCGAAGGACCAATGTATCCACGCTGGAGAAGGGACCATCGATTTGTTTGGTGCTCTTTGATCTAATCTGTGTGATGCTATTGACAAAGTGTCTTTATTTAGTCGTGCATTATATGATAAGTTTTTGATGGATTATTTTACGACATTATAGCAATCAATAACGCCACTAAAATTGTCCACAGGTGTGTGTTCTGGACTTCACATCAGCTTGGGGATTTTCCAAAAAATTATTTGATGCGCTAAAGGAACAATGCCTCGAGCTTGATAAAAAGATCCACGTGAAACTGCAGACCAATGCGGTCAGCTTTCCGCAGAAGACCACGCAAGTGAAAAGATCCTAGCCCTTAGAGCGCCCCAATAGCAACGTAACCAGACTAATTAAAATGCAAACACATTGCAAGAATTACTTAACATACCGTGCAAAGTTTGCATTCTGATGTAATCATTATGCCTGCTTCAAGAGACCATGATACCTCATGTTCTCGTGGCCTGTTTACATTACTTCAATGCAAACTGAAATAGCAAAACCCCTTGACAATGCAAAACAGAAAGGGACAAGAATATATAATAAATCGACTTATGCTAACAACCTGTAACATTCAACCCACAGCTATCATCATTAGCACGGAGTTGTGTTACTTTCTCATGCAATTTATAGGAAAAGCTTGCGGATGATCAGTTGCATGCAAGTGTCTAGAATGGAGAAATAAGAAGGACATCTTGTAATTGTAATTGTAATTTATTGTAATTTGTTAGTGGACGTAATTGGACACTCTCCTTGGGGCTTTTCAAGAACAGAATCCTCAAAGGAATTAATGTGGAATTAATGTGGTTATCATGGAAAATCATTTATTTGTAACCGTGTTCACACCTGCTGTAAAGTTAATTCCTCAGATATATTGACAAGATTAATCTTAAAATAAAATGATAAAACCTATTCTATTCTTCTCTTCAGCTCTCTTACATCTAAATCATTTCCCTTGATTTTCTTATGGCATGAGGAAAATATTGGAAAACTGCGCAATGGTGTTGTGTCAAAAACAGAGGAGTTCTGACCTTCCCAAGATTTCCGAGGCAAGAGAGATGAGCCTGAAGTTTAAAAGCCTGTTCATGTTGTTTGCTACTTTTCACTTTGTTTATGACAGCGCAGATCAACTTGACAGTGAAAATATTGACAAACTACTTTAGAATGACTAACACTGTAAATAACTTATTGGACATTTTCCATGGACAAGGTTGCTTTACCCTTCATGCATCTTTTCTTGTTTCACTCTAAGAATTTCCCAGTATGTCCTTGACACTTCTCCACATGTTGGAAGACCATGTTTGTTCATTTCTAAGGAAACGGAACATAGGCCTGGGCTTATTTGGTGAACAGGTGATCGAAGGAACCATTCAGAATTCAACCCTCCAGCAGAGCTCTTTGACCATGTGAAGAAGGAAGAAGTTAGGCTCCACCAAATAATGGTCAACCACCACATAGTGACCAGTGCAACACTGGCAGGAAAGGCTCCCAAACTTAAAAGGCGAAATTTAAAGCGGAAAACAAATGAATAAATTTGTGAGATATGTATAAGATCAAAGTGTGCATCGTAACTTGAAGCCGTGACAATAGGGAAAATCAGCGGCTTCAATAACATGTAATGATAAGTTATTTACACCGTGTTCGTTAACATGACCTGTAAATTTGTACATGTAACGTGAAAATAGTGTCCATTTTCGATGTTTTTTTTTTTACTACGAAAGAAGTATTGTACCTCTTTTATGTTTAATTAACTAATGAGACTTAAGGCTGCCGTACGCTAGCCGATTTTTTGTCGTAGAGCTGCAGAGTTTTTGTCGGCTTGCCGCACACTAGCCGAGTTTTTGTCGCGACAAACGCGTTTAGTCTTGGGGCCGAGTCGATCTCCGCCCGTGATGCTTGAAAAGAGGCTTGTTCACGCGACTCTCATGACAATTCCTCATTGGTTGAGGTAAACGAGACCCCCGACAAATTGTCTTGGTCCACCGAACACTAGCCGACAAGGCCTGACAAGACGTTTTGAGATCTAGCACTGTCAGATATCGCCCGACAAGCCCCGATTTTGTTGCAGACTTGTCTGAATTCAACCCACACTAACCGACAAGTGAAGAATTTTTGTCAGCCGACAAAAAATCGACTAGTGACTGCGGCGGCCTTTAAGTCCTAAAATAAATAAACTTTTATTAGGACCTGTAAACTTAACGTTTTCTACCGCCGGATTTGACCATCTTCCTCTCAAACCGTTTTATACCCATAACATTCAAGATGGAGTTGCGTAACGGCTTATCATACAATTGAAACACTCATGTCACTTCTTGATTAAGAAACAATCAAACTCCTCGTTCCCCATGCTAGTTTTCTCGGGAAAAATTCGGGTCTTCCTAATTCAGCAACGTTACATTTCAGAGC